>VMDO01008147.1:0-86026 GCA_007922755.1 Pedetes capensis | reverse complement strand
TTGATTATAGAGCCAAGCAAAGTAAAATCTTGGACAACCTCAATCTTTTCTCCATTTAATGTGAAGTTGCGTGCTGACCCAGTCGTAAGGATTTTTGTTTTGTTGATGTTTAGTCGTAACCCATATTGAAGGCTATGATCTTTGTTCTTCATCAGTAAATGTTTTAAATCCTCTTCATTTTCAGCAAGCAAAGTGGTGTCATCTGCATAACGCAGATACATACATACATATATACATATACATATATATATATATATATATATATATATATATATATATATATATATATATGTTATATATTCTGGCCTACTAGTGTTGATATTTTACAACTTCAAGTGACTGTAGAAATGTTTTTTCTATTTGTGTCCTTTTTTCTTCCCTATTTAAAAATATAATTATTCAGCCAAAATATCTTATAATTTTTTTATCTCTATTCTCATTCTTTTAGCCTTATGAGACTATGATGATATAAATGTCAATTTTTTATTGTTCCATAAGTCCCTGAGGCTCTGTCTGATTTTTTTCCCTTTTGTTTGATTGTTGTTGTTGTTGTTGTTGTTGTTTGCTTGTTTTGTAATCAATTCTCTGTTATTCAGATTGAGTAAATTCTATTGTTGTTGTTGTTAGATTCTGTTGAGTCAGTCCAACTCATAGCAACCCTATGTACAACAGGCAAGACAGTATTGTTAGTACCACCACAGTGGTACAGCTGCAGGTAGAGTCACTATGAGTCAGACCCAACTTAACAGCACCTAACAACAAGAATGTGAACAAATAGGTTCAATGACTACAACCTGGCATTGTTTTTCTTAATGTATGAAACCCAGATCTTTTCTTGAGACTATTCTTTCATTCTTTACTACTCTCTTAGTATATAACATCACTAAGCTTTTTTCAGCCCTAGAGATCTCACTCTCAAACTCACAAGTCAAAATAATGGGCATAGACATTCGCAGGCAATATGGAGAAAAAGGGGATTGAAAATGGCTCTTGACTTTTCACCATGTTGAAGAAGCCACATGCATCTCTAAGGACATTGTAAGGACATTTTCAAATGGGTCTCACCCATATCCAAGCCACTGAGCCATTTACAAAACAAATACCCTCATCCCACATCACACTAAGCTGCCAGGGTTGGGCACCCTGGGCTGATGTCACACTGGGTGTGCCCTAGTTTGAATAAAAATAAGAGAAACATATGCCTGAGCTCTTTTTCTTTCATTTTCTTTCCTCTCCACTTGCTCTTTGCTCTTCTTTCTCTAGCATATGCATGCCTCATCACTGTCTATCTAAGGTACTTTTCCCTGTAGAAGTCTGCTTAACTCTGTTCTCTCTAACTTTACCTCTCCCTGAGAAATAGAAATATCCCCTAATGCAGATTCACCCAAGGAACTCAATTTAAGTTCCTTTGCAAGTTTACCTAAGCTTTTCCAGGTGTTTCAGTCTTCACTGTGATTATCTCTTAATGGTGTACCATCTTTAATAAACCTATTCTGTACTTTCTACTGTAACTTTTGTGTTGGGTATAAAGTCATTTAGATGCTGGATATAAGGACCATAGTTTTGCTGGCAGGTTTGTGGACCTGTGCTACAGACCCACTTCTCACAATTCCCCATGAATCTCTTATAACAGTATCAATAAATTGATCAAATAAAGCATTAGATTAGGTTAGGCTGGTATATATTTTTAATCATCTCATATTTCATCCAAATGATCACTACTTTCTTGTTTGACAGATAATTATTTAATAAACTGTTCTAAAATCATGCAGGGGTTGATTAAAATGTATTGTTATTGCCAGGTGTGGTAAGTGCACACCTGTAATCCCAGCACTCTGGAGGCTGAGATGGGAGGGTCATGAGTTTGAAGTCAGCCTGGGCTACACAGAGGGACCTTGTCTCAAAAGCAAAATAAAACAACATTAACAATAACAATAAAAACAAAACCCACCATGCTGCTACTAATACACAATCCCTAGAATATAACCTCTTTCTTATGAACATTTAAACATTTTCTTGTCTTGGATGCTTTGGTTAATCATTTGCAAGTTTTCTAGGAGCTCAAAAGATAATTTGTCTGAGTTAGATTATAAAACTATTTTAGATCAGGAAGATTCTCTCTTATAATTTCTTTATATTCATTTTCATGTTTCTCTTACCAAAATTATTCTACCTTTTAAAATCAACAAGCTTTTTTTGTAAAAACTAAAAGTAAAGCAGGAACTGAATTCACATTTCGTATTATCTACTAACTTTATGTCATTGATCTCAAACAAGAGGCTTATTTCCTCTTAATAATGAAATTTTTCTTCATCTTAACATTTATCAAACTTCCTTTTTTTTTTAAAGACAAAGTCTCCCCTGTGCAGCCCAGGCTACCTTTGAACTCACCATCTTCCCGTCTCAGGCTTCTGAGTACTAGAATTACAGGTATGTGCTACCAGGCTCCCTTAACTTTCTGAAGAGAAAGAATTTGGTTTCTCAGGCAGGACAATGGTGTCTACATGGACAGAATTATGAGCAGATCTGAGACAAACTGAAATAGACTGAAAGAGAGAATGGATAAGAAAATTAAAGCCTGGCTTAGCCAATGGGAAATGTGGTAGGCGACTGGGATGCAGGAATAGGGGACAATTCTCCTCCTCTCCCTCTCCACCTCCTATAGTCCCTACCAATGGCTTCATCTCTGTGTCTCCAAATGTGGCTTTGATGTCTTTAGCTTCTGCTAGATAACCCCAGTTTTGAGTGCAAAAAAAAAAAAAATTATATACTGGACACTTGTTAAAAACGGCAAGACAATTTTTATTACAGTGACTACGGAAGCAAGATCTCAGTATAGAGCTGGCTTCACCTCAAAATACACGTACACACTCCATCATATAGGCATAGGAAAGTATTTCCATAATAGGACTCGAGTTGCTAAAGAAATTGCAACAAGAATAGATAAATGGGATTAGATGAAATTAAAAAGCTTCTGCACAGCAAAAGAAACAATTAACAGAGTCAAGGAAACCCCCCACGGAATGGGGAAAAAAATCTTTGCATTTTATACATCAGATAAAGGTCTAATTACTAGAATTTATAAAGAACTCAAGAAAAAAACTCCAAAAAAAATAAATAACCCAATACACAAATGGGCAAAGGAATTGAGTAGACAGTTCTCAAATGAAGAGGTCCATAAAGCCATGAAACACATGAAAAAATGCTCAGTATCCCTAGCCATTAGGGAAATGCAAATTAAAATGACTCTGAGATTTTACCTTACACCAGTAAGAATGGCCAAGATCAATAAAACAAATAACAACAAATGCTGGCGAGGTTGCGGCAAAAAAGGAACACTCTTACATTGTTGGTGGAGCTGTGAATTGGTCCAACCACTATGGAAATCAATATGGAGGTACCTTAAACAACTGAAAATAAATCTACCATATGACCCAGCTATAACACTACTGGGAATTTACCCAAAGGAAGATGGGTCATCATACCACCGAGGAACCTGCATCTCCATGTTCAATGCAGCACTTTTCACAATAGCAAGGATATGGAATCAACCAAGGTGCCCTTCAACAGAAGAATGGATAAAAAAACAATGGTACATATACACGATGGAATACTAGTCAGCAATCAAGAAAAATGAAATAAGGTCATTCGCAGCAAAATGGATGGAATTAGAGAAAATTATTTTAAGTGAACAAACCCAAGCTCAGAAAGAGAAACACCACATGTTCTCACTCATATGTGGGAGTTGAATCAAAATTATAAGGAGTAAACATCCTATTCAAAGGTCGGATCAAAATAAAACGGAAAAAACATGCTAAGAATGGTGTCAATATAAATGCTCTAGAAAATGCATGCGATTGTTCTGACAAGATAATAACAAAGTTCACTACAGGAAAAATTTCTATCTTAAACAGAACTGGAACTCAAGTACATATAGAAAAATATTACCAAGTAAATAATAGAGAAGACTTAGATGGGGAGGGTTGGGGGGGAAGCATACAAGAGGGTAAGGGGGCACCTATATGAATAATGTACATCAAAATGCATATATGGAAATGCCACAATGAAAACCATGTCAGAATGAATCACATTAAGCTGTACATTAAAAATTTCCAAAAAAAAAAAAAAAATACTCGTAGGAATTTATAGCCAAAAAGAAGAGTGAAGGGGTCAATGGATAGAAAATTACTAAGAGGAACTTGATTAGACTTCAAGGGTAGGTGGTTCTTGTTAAACTGGCTTAACAGGATTCTTGCTAAAGGCAGGCTAAAGGCTTAGACATCATTAGTGAGGGATGAGGTATTTGGACCTATATCAAGGGTAAGTACCTGTTTTAACATGATTTTTATTAAAACTGGGCTTAGTAGGCCAAGGACACAAGAGGGCAAAGGTCAAGACCTAGCCAAGGAAAGAACTTAAAGGATCTTGACTAAACTTTTGTCTGTGTGTTCCAATAATATTGCCAGCCTTGGAACAGTAGTTGCTTTATGCTGTTGCAAATGCCCAAGTTGCCTCACCAGTCTGTTTTGTTTCTCAACTCTTTCCTTCTCTGTGTAATCAATTTGGGGCATTAAATTCCTTCCTTTTTTGTTGTTGTTAGACTTATCAGTGAAGCATAACATGCATGCAGAGAAGTAAAAAATCTTATGTGTACAGCTTGATAAATTTTGACAAGGTAAAAGTACATTTGATTATTACTTAGTCCAAGAATCATAACTGAGCACAGTGGCACACGCATATAATCCCATAATCCTAGCAACTCAGGAGGCAGAGGTAGAAGGATTAAAACTTTGATATCAAAGACAACCTGCATAATTTAGAGAGGGCCTGTCCCAAGATAAAAACTAAAAAAATGGACTGGGGGTACAGCTCAGTGGAAAGCATTTGCAAAATATGTACAAGGCCCTGTGTTCAACCCTCAGTACCTAAAAATACAAAACAAAACAAAAAGCCAATCACAACATGACTGACATCCCAGAACCTCCTTATTCATCTTCTTCCTGTCATAACCATACAATATTTATCCTTTGAAGGGCATAGATTAGCTTTGCCTATGTTTGTATTTTATAAAAATGGAAAAATACAATTTTTATTTTTTTATGTCTGATCTCTTTGGCCCAATATTACATTTATAAAATTTATCATTATTGTGTCTATGCATTGACTATACAAAGCACTACCAAAAGAACCATCAGATTTGTCCTAGTAGAAATACAACCAGAACGCTCCTTGGAAGCAAGGATGGTTAGACTGCATCTTACATATTTTGGGCATGTTGTCAGGACAGACTAATCCCTGGAGACGGACTTCATGTTTGGGAGAGGGATGAGTCAATGAAAAAAATAGAAGATCCTTAACTAGATGGATTGACACAGTAGCTGCAACAATGGGCTTAAACAAAAAAAAGACTGTATGCATGGCAGTGTTGTGGAGTGTTTCTTTCAATTGTACATAGGGTTGCTATGAGTCAGACCCAACTCCACAGCATGTAACAACAATGTGTAGCTTACTCATTCTATTTTCTGTATACTACAAGACCATGGGACTCTACCATTTATTTATTCTATGAGTCATGAATATTTGAGTAGTTTCCAGATTCAGGTTTGAAGAATTCTATGAGCATTCTTGTATATTTCATTTGGCAAACATAGTGTTGTAGGAGGCAAGGCCCATCAAAGACAAAGAATCACCTGAACGCCAGTATTAATTAAAGGAAGGGGCTTTATTGTCGGCAGAGCAGATCCACAAATCTCAGATCCACAAATAACCATTCTTCTCGATTCATTTGTCCCTATTCTATGTATAGAATTTACAGACTAGCAGACAAAAGGGTTTGTGTGTTTTTCTTTGATTGGTTACTTTTAAAAAGTCTGCAGGTGTTATGAGGCAATCCAAGCAGAAAGTCCTTGACTACAAAATCTTTAAAGAAACAACTTTTAGATAATCACCAGGGGCTGTGTCAATGCAGAGGGATTTACTGCAGTGCCTCTGTGTTCAGAAAGGGGATTCCAGCATTCTTTAGATAAAGGAGTGAAGTCCTGTTCTCTAATTATGAAAGTGAGAAATGTAACCTCCCAGCTCTTGGAGGAGCCTGGTGTGGTTTTTCTTTCAGTTTCTCTTTCTCTATTCAATAGTATGCATTTCTCGTGGAGATAGATAGATAGATAGATAGATAGATAGATAGATAGATAGATATGAGTACAAATGTATAGACCTGCTTACTAGTAGTTTAGTATATTCTGCTAGATTTACTAAAAAAGTATACTAATTTATACTGCTATTGGCAGTAATAATGATTACAATTGCTCTGTATCCTTACAATATTTGGTATCATCTTTCTATGCCTTCCTAACCATCTTTGTGATACTGGATGCACAGAAAATTTCCCCAGTGATTAGAGAAATAAAAACTGAGATGGAGTATGGACTTTCAGTTAAAAGTTTTAATTGGAAGGAAAGGGGGTTGAAAAAAAGTGGCTAGCACTATCTATGCAGAGATTCAGGCTATACATTGAGGGAGAAAACAAGCATTTTATTGGATTGTAAGAGTGTCTGGGGTTTGTTACTCCTGAGGATGGTATTTGTCTTAGAAATCTCTTTGTAATGTTTTCAGGGGATTTTCCCATATAAGACACAGGTCAGTGGCCATTTTGTCCCTGGAGACGTTCTAGCATTATCCTGAACCTGATAGGTTTTTTTTTTTTTTCCTTGTGATAAGATAAAGGGATAAGGGACAAGCACATCACATTTCATACATTGTTAACAAGGGAGGAAAGTAACTCTGGATGGGTAATGGGCTTTATGGATTAAGGGCATAAGATCCTATCAGTCTCTTATCACCCTTAGGGTGCCTATTTCTATTTTACTTAAGGGTGTGCAGTAGCATTGCATAATAGCAAATTTGCATATCTCTCATCACTGATGAGGTTGGTTACATATTCATATACTTACCTCATTTCTTTTAACTATATATAAGAGTTCTTTGTTTAATTAAAACATTAAACAGGAGGAATAATAACTTCATTGTTTTTTTCCTTTTCCTTTACCATCCCTTCTCTGCTTCTGCTGTTAATCAATTTTATCTTTCTTAGCATATCTGCTATTTTAAATGCTTAAAATTCTATTACTTGATTTACCAGTCTTGAGTTATATACATTGGAACTCCCAGTGAACATAGATAAAGTAATCTATGATAGAGTATGTGCTAACTCTAGCTCAATTTTTTTTTCCTTTTTTTTTTTTCGTTTTGGTAGTGGTGCTCCTGGGGATAGAACCCAGTGCCTTGCACATGCTAGGCAAGTGGTCACAACTCAGCTCTACCTCTAAATTTTTTCCCTCTATTCCTTGATGTTTTCAGAGTGTATATTACTTGTATTTTTTTTTTCTGTAACTTTAGTCCTGTTTTTCTTTTTTCAGTTTCAGTAATATAGTTGAACATATTCAATATCTCTTGCCAGTTGTCAAGGAGGGAAATCTTTTCCTCTGTCCACTTAGATTCAGTGGCATTGGTCTGAGAATTAAACTTATAGATTAATAAGTAAAAAGGCACATAGTTTTTATTAATATTTACATACATGTGTTGTAACCTGAAATCAGGAACACACCACAAGGAGCAAAAAGCCAATTAAAAAGGAGTCTTTATTGAGCCGGTGGCCATGGAGGACTCATGTCTCACTAAAACCCATGGGCCCAAGGAACAGTTGCTAGCAGTTTATTTTATTTGTTTGTTTGTTTGTGTGTTTTGCAGTACTGGGGGTTGAACCCCAGGCCTCATGCTTGCATGCTTTACAACTGTTGTACTACTGAGCTGCACCCCCAGCCCATTTTTTTGCTTTTTGAAACAGGGTCTTGCTAAATCACACAGACTCCCTCTGGTCTGGAACTTGCGATCCTCCTCCCTCTGCCTCCTGAGTTGCTGGGATTACAGGTATGTGCCAGTGCACCCTGCACTAGGGGTTTTTAAAGGCAAATTTTTGGCAAGCTTATGACCTGGGGGCTTTCCAAGTTCCTGGTATGATTTGTGTAAGTGGTTGGCATAAAAGCAAAAACAAAAATAAAACAAAATAAGCAGTTCAATAACAGACAATCAATCAGGAAGTTCTATCATAGATTGTGCAAGCAGGGTAATACACAATCAGAACACGCAGTTAAGAATTAACAATCAATGGTTCAGAATTAACAATTAGAAGGAAAAATTCTATACATAAATTGAAATATAAAAAGCGCACAAGTAAACTTAGCACAGAAGGGACAATATAAGAAGGGGAAAGAAGAGAGGGATCCAGCAGAGGGAAGTGAAGATTGGAGAAGATGGGATGGGGCAGAGGGTCAATGAGGAGGGATGAAGGAGGAGAGGTCAATCTCAATGTAAACAGCACAACTTCATGAGTATGTTGGAAAAATAGGGGAAGATAACCCAAATAAGTATCAGAGTTTAATTACATATTAGCCAAAAGGTTCCATAAACTTTGAGGGTTGATGAAAGTGTTGCTAGAAGTGATGTAAAGGATGCATAATGGAAAAAATCAGTGCTGTATTACTCTGTACCATATCATTTACTAATACAGAAAAAAAAAAAAGAATTAACAATCAGGCAGTCAGGCAGTTAAAATTTTTCCGGTGTGTAGTTTTTCAGGATGGCAGTTACCTAAGATGGCGATGGTCTTGTCAACTCAGAGGCCTCTTTACACATGAACATTATTCACAGAAAAGAAGTGAAACTCTATGACACGGTAACTTTGGGGGACTCATATCCTTTGAACAACAGAGTTTCTAATATTCAAGGGAAACAAATAGGGAAAAAATAGCCATGAACTATAAGGGAAAATTAGTGGAAGATAGGGGCTATTTTAGTAAGATCTGTGTAAGCAAATGCATCTTGGTATTAACATTCCATTTTTAATGATAAGAAATACTCTTCCAGGGTACAGAGTAGGCATCATGCTTAAAGAGAAATTTATTCTTTCCTTTTAGAGGGGAAAAGCAAGGACAGAGAATTCTTCTGGCATCTGTTAAATCTCAGTTGCCTTCACCTCAAAATAATCCTTATGGCAAAGTGGCATGTTTGGGGGTGCCATGTTCTGATCCCTCTCACAGTCCTTTTGTAATAGTTTCCTCAATTATATCTTGAGTTTCCAAATTTTATCTTCTGGAAATTTCCTTAAGAAAATTTAACAGGAGGACTGGGGATGTAGCTCAGAGGTAGAGCACTTGTGTAGCCTGAGTTTGATCCTCAGAACTGGGGGAAAGGGAGAGACAGAGAGAGAAAGAGGGAGAGAGGGAGAGAGAGAAGGAGAGAAGAAAAGAAGGAAGGGAGGGAGGGAGGAAAGAAGGGAGGAAGAGAAAGAAAGATGAAAGAAAGAAAAAAAACAAAGAAGGAAGGAAGGAAGGAAGGAAGGAAGGAAAGAAGGAAGGAAGGAAAGAAAGAACGAAAGAAAGGAAAATATGACAGGAATAATATTCTCATCTTCTGCTTTTGTGTTTGTAAGAAATTATTGGATTTAAAATCTTCAGTTTATGTACTTTCTTTCCACATTATCCCCATATGCCACCCCAATAATTTCTTGTGTCCAGTAGTGACAACCCAAATAAATCACTTTCCTCTGTTACTCAGAGACACTGTTCCCCATAAATTTGGCAGTCATGTGACTCCTTTGTACTCCCACCTACTCCTCTCTTGAATCAGCCTGGGTCGAAGGAGGCTTCTAACTACTATCTCTGCCCATCTCTGCTCCCTTGATCACTGCTGAGAATGAGGGATGCACTACTGGTTCTTCAAGGTGGCCCTCTCACCATGAGAAAGGCATTATTACTGGAACACTCTGAGGTTTGCGATCACAAACTCTTTAAAATCTTTCTACCTCTTTATTTCACTTTATTTTCTGAGGTTTCTGCCAAAGTCAGTTGACTTTGAAGGCTTTATTTTATTTTATATTTTATTTTATTTTGGGGTATATTATAGAATTTTTTGGGTTTATTTTATTCTCCTATTGCTTTTGTATTAGTTTTAGGAAACACAGTTTAATAGCCATGTTCATACTGAAAGTCCAGAAATAGAGACTTTGAAGGAAACTGAAGGTCAGGTTTCAAGATGAACGAGTTAAGAAAAAGAGGACCTTAAACTTCATCTTTCTGACAACATATGGGAGAATCTGATGGTATGTTATGAAAAGATGAGATTAATATATCTGATAAAAAGTCAATATGAGCTGGGTGTGGTGGCACATGCCTGTAATCCCAGCACTTGGGAGGCTGAGCCAGGAAGATTGCAAGTTCAAGACCAGCCTGGACTACATAACAAAACTGTCCAAATGTTACTACAAACAAAGAAAACAAGTCAGTGTGAGTTTTTGGTGCCCTTAAAGGTAACTTCTATGCAAGAAAGCTTCTATCAAGGGTCACATTTGTTTTAAAACTCAGTATCTATTTAAATAAAGTCACAAAAGCAAAAAGCAGTTCTTTTTTTTCTTTTCTTTTTTCTTTTTCTTTTTCTATTCTTTTCCTTTTCTTTTCTTTTGGTCAGTACTGGGGGTTGAACTCAGGACCTTACACATGCTAGGCAAGTGCTCCACCACTGATCCTCACCCACACCCTTTATTTTTTAATCACTTTTTATTTTGAGACAGGGTCTTGCTAAATTGTGGAAGCTGCCTCTGGCCTCTAACTTGTAATCCTCCTGCCACCACCTCCTGAATTGCTGGGATTACAGGCATGCACCACTGCACCAGAGTTGGAACATGAATCTTAAATTATATCAAATATACAAAAAATATTTAAACATTTTAAACTATATTTCCAAGGCTGCTATGCCAAATTACCCTCTAAAGTGCCAAATAAAGTTCTCAGACACTGCTTATGAGGGAGATTGCATCCAAATTTAAAACAAAAATTGATTATATTTATTTCATCCTCTTTGTACTTAACTCTAAATCTTCATCAGGTTGATTGAGTACACACTAAAGAGGCGCATTTGGTGCTACCTTTCTGGCTAAGATGATACTATGCAGTCTCAAATCTAATTTGTACCCTCTCAGTAGTTTTAGAGGGCTGAAAAACCAGATGTGGATTAGAATTGGGTGCATATTGCATTCACAGTTGAGAGAGTTGAGAGCTGAGAATATAGGGTATATCAACCAGAGATTAAATTGGAACATGAAATGCAGAGCTGTAAACATCTGAAGAAAAAAATTTCACACTCTAGACTGCAATAGGGAGTCTTTTGCTGTAGTCTATTGTTTCTAAATCAATAGCTGTGGGAGGGACTTGTTCTGTTTTGTTTTGCTTTTTCTCATTTTTGAAACAGGGTCCCACCACATAGTCTATTCTCACACTTCTGATTCTCTTCCTTCTGCCTCCAGAATAGAGATAATAGGTGTGCACTACCAATGCCTGCTTTGACAATAGTCTTACATTTATAATTTGGACAGGTAATCTTATAGTCCAGGCCCCAAATTTAGTCATTTACATTAATTACCTAGTGACTACCCAGGTTTGTCTGTAATTTCCACCCAGATTTTCAGGCTCATACTTGTGTATTGCCAACTAATATACTCTTTTTTTTTTTTTTTTTTTTTTCCCCTATTCTGAATTATTTCCATGCCCTTTTCTATCTGGTAAGACAACATGCTTAGATATTTAACAGACATTGAAATGAATTGTGCAAATTTCTTATATCAATGCCTGGCTTTTTTGTACAAATTTGATGATATTCAAACAATGTAGAAACAACTATAAACTTGTGCTTGATAGTCATTTAGAATTGTATAAGAGAGAGAATAGTGGAAGTTAAAAGACAAACTTAGCTTTTGTTGATTATTAGTAACTTGAAGTATAAACTATTGTTATTGATGCTATGTTTCCTAAGAGGTCTTTCTGGGAAATTACAATGAGGGAGATAAGTTATTATTGGCCATTTGTGAGATCAATAATATGATATGGGAACCAAAAGATAGGATGTTTAATTATCAGGCTAAGAGGACATATGGTAAATGGAGAGGGGGAAATATCAGAAATTTCCCATCTTACTTAATGAAAATGAAGATGTTACAAATGTGATAGTGAAATTGGATCATCAATATGGTTTACTACAGTGGGACATAGAATTCTCCTCTATCTCCCCAAAATTTACTCTGTTCTTGGCAATATCTTATTAGTTAGAGCTGCCAACATGAATCATGCAACTGCAGCTCTTAACACTCTGACACATTTGGACCTATTTATTCTCTTCTTAGTAATCCACAACACAACTACACAGAGATCAAAAGTTCTAAACAAAAACTAAAAACCAGGATGAAACCAATCAGAATTATAAAATAGACTCACAGATATCTAGAGTATATTTACTACTGTGATTTTCAGGACTCTGCCCCATATCTAGACAGTAGAGTCGACTTTCTTGGATAATTGGCACAGACACTCTCCCCAGACAGAGGAGAAAAAAATGCCACAATGCATTCTGTCTTCAGTAAAATTACTAGCTCAATACTGTAATAACTCTAATGCTTAGTCCAGAAATATCTACCACTAGTATATGGTGGTGAGTGTAGAGGTTTGCATATCTCCTGCCTTTGAAAATATGGTTACTAAAAGAGAATTAAAAAAGGAGCAGAGAATTCCTCTTAAAAATTCTTGAAGGAACTGAGCTATTTTCTTGGAAAAAAATTCAAGACAGACAAAATATCAATATTTTGTACTTATTATGTGGAAAAAAACACAGACTTTTAGGCAGGGAAATGAAGTCTCTACTACAATCCCACTTCCTACTAATATTTTCTTAAATAAGGGAGTTAAGTTATGTAAGCCTCAATTTTCTTATCCATGAAATGGGAATAAGATGCAGTCAGACCTCTACCCCCATGGGCCATACATCTACAGATTCAATCAACCATGGATCAAAAATGTTTAGAAAAAAATTATATCTGTACTGAACCTGTATACACTTTTTCCTTGTCATTATTCTCCAAATAATACCGCATAATAACTACTGATAACAACATTTGCGTTGTATGAGGTATTATACAAATGACTTAATGTACAGTCATGCATTCCTTAACAAAAAGGACATTTTCTGAGAAATCCTTGGGTGATTTTGCTGTTGTATGCACATCATAGCGTGTACTTACACAAACTAAGATGTCTACAGCCAGTCACGGTGGTGCACGCCCGTAGCCAACGAGCTGCGGGGAATGAGACAGGAGGATCGCAAGTGGGAGGACAGCCTGGGCAACACTTTTGTGCCTGCAGCCTTAGCCTTGTGGCATCTGATCCTGTCAGGGCTCGGAAGCCAAGCAGGGTGGGGCCTGGTTAGTACTTGGATGAGAGACCACCTGGGAACACCAGGTGCTGTAGGTTTGGAAGACAGACCGCCAATCCACTCCCAAAAATCAATCCGCCATTGAAAACCCTATGAACAGCAGAGAAGCACTGACAATAGTGTTTCACCTGTTGTATATAGGGTCACTATGAGTCAGATACCGACTCAATGGCACCTAACAACAACAACAACAACAACAAGATGTCTACACTGTCACTACAAAATATAATGACATATGTAGTTCAGCATTGACTAAGAGATCATCACTATGGAGCAGGTGACTGTATCTGGAAGAATGTGCTTAATTTATATACAAATACCATGCCATTTTATATAAGGAAATCTAAGCATCCATGGATTTTAGTATCTATGGGACATAGATACTACTTAGTTCTTCAGGGACAATTGTACTTACTTCTTAAGATAGCAAAAGTTAAGTGAAATAACAAAGAGCTTAGAAGAATCTGACAAATGTCAAGTATTTATCATATACTGGTCAATATCTTAGTTTGTTTCTGCTGCTATTTGAAAAAAACAACAACTTTACACTGGATAATTTATGAAGAACAGATATTTATTTTTCATAATTCTTGAAGATAGAAGCCCAAAATCAAGGAGCCAGCAGATTTGGTAACTAGTGAGGGCCTATTCCATGGATGCCATTTTCTCATGGCATCCTCAATGATGGAAAAGGCAGAAGGGCAAAAATTGATAAATATCTCCTGTGCATCTTTTTGTAAGGTTGTTAATACCATTAATAAATGTAGAACTTCATGATTTAGTCATCTTCTAAAAGCCGCACCTTTTAATGACCAGTCAAGTATGTCTGCAGCTTCCACCTGTGTTGCTATTTTGTTTGTCTCCAGCTAATACTCAATGACACCTAACAACAACAATATACAATGTGTATTGTTATACAAACCATAGAGACCAAATCATAGAGACCCTATATACAACAGAACAAAACATTCTCTGATACTGTGCCATGCACACAATCATTTCATGTTTGAGTCCATTGCTGTGGCTGTTTCTTCTCATTTTGAGTCATACCACACCAGCAAACAAAAGTCTCAGGGGCTTTACTCCATTCCCAACATTAAGGTCGACTCTACTTTAAGGTGACTGGGGTTTATCTCAGTTGGTGGAATACTGCTCAGCACTCTCTTAGGCCCTGGGTTCAATCCTCAGCACTGCAGAAATGGGAGAAGGACCTGGCAGCCCATTCCCAAAACAAACTTGAAAATAATCAGCCATTGAAAACTATATGAATAACAGAGAAACATTGAGAGAGTGTCAGGGAGTGTGGGGCACGCACCTCCCAGTCTGGCCTGGAGGTTCAGACGGGCACCGCCGCACACACAGATACTAAACACAGCTCACCGTTTCCTCATCGGTGGTCCGGGCAGCAACGGGCGAGAAGGCGGAAAAAAAGAGTCGAGCTGCCGCAGCGCAGCTCCTTATATAGTTCGCCCACGGAATGGCCTGAGCCAATCAGCTTTCAGTCCAATTGTCCAATCAGGAAAGGTTTTGTACAAACATGCAACCAAGTTACTTTCATTTTCCCTAGATTTCTAATTTACAAACCAGATATTCAAAAGCCGTTTTCCCAGTTTGGGAGTTTTTGCCAATTTCCTCCCAATTTTTCCCTACAAGGGAGTGTTTTGTTCTGTTGTATAAAGGGTCGCTATGAGTCAGACCTGACTTAATAGCACCTGACAACAACAACACTTACTTTGAGGAGGGAACTCTTCCTCAGTCATTTTTTGGATGCATTCCAACCTGGCAGGCTTATTTTCGGGTACTATTCATAGGATTTTCAATGGCTAATTGTTTCTGGAGTGGGCTGCCAGGTCCTTCTCCCTAGTCTTAGTCTGAAAGCACAGATGAAAACCTGCTCATTTCTGAGTGGCCCTGCTGGTATTTGAAATATCAGTGGCATGGCTTTCAGCATCACAACATGCAAACCCACACAACATGACAAGCATATAGACAGGTAGGGGATATCGTATATTGAGGGCAGGGCAGGGGGACATTGTCTATTAGGTTCCAACATGTGAATTTTAGAAGGACAAATACATCCAAACTATAAGTCAATTTTATGTGTCAACTTGAAAGGTACTTTGGGAGATTAATATTTAAATTAGTGAGCTCATTTGAAAGACTTTCCTTTGAGAAGAAAGTGCCATGGGCACCCTTCTGCACAGGGCTGCACAGGAAGTTATTTCCCCAGGAGTTGTTTCCCTATGCTCTGCTGCCCAGACACTCAGGAGCCACTGCTGCCATGTTCTGAGGAAGCCAGAACACTGCTTAAGCTAGTGGCAGACCTTGGTTTCATCCACATGATTCTGGGTTTTGCAGGCATGCAAACTAAGAGTTGCAGGGTCACGCAGATTTCCACCTAGATTTCAGAGGAAAGGCTTTGGTTCCAGGCAATATGTTATAGGGTCCAAATCCCTGCAAGTAGCCCTTGAGAGGGCAATGCATGAGGCTGTGAGGGTGAAGCTGAAGATCCAATGGAGAACCCAGGAAGTAAGAGGTACCAGGAATATGGAAGATCTGCCAAGGAAAGCTTCAAGAAGTGAGCAGAGTCAGCCTAGGAAGGAGGCCATATGGGCTACACCTGACTGGGCCTTAAGAGTGGACTGCTCTACCCTTTGGAGCTCATATCCTGCCACTGTTGTGCCCAAAGTTTGAGTTCCCCAAAGACCACCAGGGAATCTGAAGTCGCATGCAATAACAAAGAGCCTTTATTAAAGCTCGAGCTGGAGGGTACCACACCTCACCAGCACAGCGGTTCAGGGTTGAGACCTCAACTCGTTGCAGGGTAAAGGTTTTTATTGCGTATTACAAGCAGGGGAGGGGGGGTGGAGAAAGTGATAGTCAGATAAGGTGAGGCTTTGAGTTGCTTAAGTATGCTATTTGTGTTATCTTGAGGTCTGGAAGTTCTCGGAAGTTACTGCCCATATCTACAGCCCTTTGTTCTGGCCCAGAGCATTCTGATCTAGTGATCTTTTAAAGGAATTTGTGGAGAGGCACCTGTAAGACAGAATCCTAAAATAAGGGTGTCATTTGGGCTGACTCTGGGCTCTTGGTCAGCCTGGGCATCTCAGCCACCTCATGTCCCCAGTGCTGAACATGGAACTGCAGAATTTAATGTTCTCCCTGCTGGGTTTCAGTCTTGCTTTGATTCCATCCCTTTTTTCTATCCCTCCATTTCTCCCTTTTGGAATGAGAATATTTCTTCCATGTCATTGTCTTTTGGAAGTATGTAATTTTCTTCTTGATTTTACAGGGATTCACAGCTAAGAGTTTGCCTCCAGTCTCAGAGGAAATTTTGGATTTCAACTTTTGGGCAATACTGGGACTGTTGAGAGTTGAAAGGACTTAGTATATTTTTAGTTGTATGAAGGATAGTTATATCATGTTAGGCAGAACTATGACCTTACTATTGTCTTTATTTGGAGATTAAGTATGGTTTAAGGTGATGTGTTTGGGTGGCAAGTTGGCAAGAGGTGACTTTATGAAGGTTAATCTTGATTCTCTACTTGGTTGGATTGAGACACACCTAGAAGATTAGAAAAGCACACCCCTGGGTTGTCTGTCAGGGCATTTCCAGGGATGATTAATTCATGGGGGCTCTGACCTAATCAATGGTTTAATCCATTCATAGATTCAAATTTTGAATGAGCTGTTGGAAGGTGATAGAACCACAGGAGGTGAGGCCTAGCTGGAAGGAGTAGGTCATAGGAGCATGTCTTTGAATGGTGTGTCTTACCCGGCCCTTTCTTGCCTATCTCACTCTACTTTCTGGCCATAATGAGGTGAGCAGCTTCGCTCTGCCATGCCCTTCTGCCATAATGCTCCACCTCACCACAGGCCAAACAATTGAGCCAGCTGAACTTGATCTACAACTTCTGAAATTGTGAGCCCAAATAAACCTAAAAACAAAAACAAGCAAACAAAACAACAACAAAAACATGCCTAGAAGAAAAAAACACAAAGGAAAAAACTCCTAGATATTGGTCTTGAAATAACTTTTTATATGACAACAAAAGCATACACAACTAAACCATAAATAAAGTGGGACTACAACAAACCAAAAAGCTGCTGCACAGCAAAGGAAGAAAACTACACAAAAAAAGGTAATCTATGGAATAGGAAGAAATACTTGCAAACCACATATTTGATAAGAAGTCAGTATCTAAAATATTTGAGGAACTCCTACAACTCAATAGCAAAAATCCAAATAACCTACTTTTAAAATGAGCAAAGCACCTGAAACACATTTTTTAAGGAAGACTTACAAATGGCCAACAGGTATATGAAAGGTGTTTAACATTACTAATTATCGGAGAAATGCAAAATGAGATTGTAAAGGGTCACTGAGTAAACAAGACTGATGCCATTTTAGGTAGAACTCTACTGGGAATGGAAATTTTAAACTGCCTATTTTGCTTCTGTATTTATTGCTCGCATAAGTCAGGTCAGGAATGTGAAATGGGCTAGGTCCTGTGTTAATCATTAACTGCTTATCTTAGCTGCTATACCAACTGCCTTTCTCCTACATGACCCATGCCAGGAACTTGTAAAGCCCCTAAACCTAAAGCCTGCCCCACAGTATATGGTTTTTGCCTTTATAAATCCCCCATAACTATTCCTCAGGGCCAATGATTTTAGAGAGACATGAGTTCTCCCTGGCTGCGGGCCTAATAAAGACTCCCTTTTTAATTGGCTTATTGCTCCTTCATGATGTGGCTTTGATTTTGGTTTACAACAATTGGAGGCCCCAGTGAGATCCCAGCACAGGAGCTAGGACTGGTGGTCTCTGGCCCCAGTGAGTTTTGCCAGTCAGAGACCCTAGGGGGGGCATCCCCTGAGACATTCCAGGGCCCCATTCTCAATGACAGGCAGAGGCAGATGCTGGCACCAGGACACCATAAATGAAACCAAAAGAAACAGAGTTGCCTGTAACCTGTAAGAAACCCTCCAGAGGTGAGTTCTGATTTCTTGTTTAGGAAAAGATTGGTCTGAGTTACTCCTGACTAATCCACAACTAAGATGTTAGTCTCAGATCTGACTGGATTTTCATAACCTGAGCGACTGGTGTGTGAAAGTGTTTCTTTGTGTGGCTCCACGGCTTCAGCTACAGAATCTGAGTGGGTCCCAACCCACAGTGCCATGAAGACATCATACAGCAAAACAGTGATTCTCCTCTTTGAGGAGACCAGGCCCTGGGGGTTATTAGGGTACATTTTAGCCAAGATGTGTTGAAATATCCCTCAAGGAACATGGCCAGGTGGACTCCTGAAAGGCCTTGTAAGGGGTTCCCTCCCCTCGTTCATCTTGTGAATCTGTCTCTTGAATGTCCTACCCCCTCCTGGCCAGATTCTCCCACCTCCTACAAGTCCTTCTTGAAGACTTGTCTTGGTTTTATCCACTTTCTCTTGATCTCAACAACCTTCTCAAATTCTTCACTGACTTGTGGTATCAAGGCTCCTTTCAGGACTTCTTGCTGGCTGAGATCCCTTTCTTTTTATTCTGCCCAGTTGCTCCCCTCTGTGAACTCTAAATTCATGACTTTAAGGCCCCTTTGCCTTCACAAATTGGGACCATCTTTCTTCCAGACCCTAGGTAAGGGCCTTCAGAGCCTTTTCTGCCACTTAGGATACCCCCTTCTGACTGCCTATGGGGCAAAGCTCTCCCCAAGGAACCTCCAAACTCTATGTGAATTAGAACAGCTGAGATTAATTCAAAATCCTCCCCCTTGGCTGAAAAACTTTGCCCAACACATGGGCTTAACAATTATGTTAGTAGGAGAAAAGCAAAAGAATGGTAACAAACAGACTCCCCTGTTGGTGCTTGGCTCTGAGGAAGAGGAAATCCACCCCCTTACTCGAGGCCGCTACCCTGGAGCCCAGCCACTGCTCCACCACCTCAGACCCTGAACACTGCTCTGGATCTGCCTCTGTCTTCTCTGGATACACAGAGTGAGAGTCGGCACTCAATAGCAGCCCCCTTACTGCCCTTGAGGGAGGCTTCTCCAATGGGGAGGGGAGGACAGCCATTCTTGGTATATGTTCCATTTTCAGCTAACAATCTGTATAATTGGAAGGGACAAAATCCCCCTCTTCTCAGAAAAGCCCCAGGCTTTCATAAGCCTCACTGAGTCTGTTTTACAAACCCATCGCCCTACTTGGGATGATTATCAGCAGCTACTTATGGCTCATTTTACAGCGGAGGAAAGAAGTGGAATTAGGTCTGAAGCCCAAAAAGTAATCTTAGGAGAATATGGGAGAAACTTAGAGGATAACAAGGAAAGAATAGAGGGAATTTTCCCCCAAACCAGGCCAGAATAGGACCCAAATACTCCAGGGGGTGGAGTCTCATTGGACAATTTTCACCAGTACCTTCTAGGTGGATTAAAGGGAGCTGCTCACCAGCCCACCAGCTTATCTAAGGTCTCCACAATTATTCAGGGTCCTCAAGAGTTTCCTGCCACCTATCTTGAGTGGCTCCAGGATGCTTATAGGACAGACACCCCTATTGACCCAGAGGCCTTGGAAAATCAGAGGGTAATAAATTTGGCCTTTGTTACTCAGTCAGCCCTGGATATTAGAAAAAAGTGCCAAAAGCTTGAAGGATTTCAGGGAATGAATCTCACTCAGCTCCTTGAGACTGCCCAAAAGGCTTATGATATTAGAGACACTCCAGGGGCAGCTCAAGATAGACAAGTAGCTAGGGCAAAAGTGGCAGCTTTATGGGAGACAAATGAGGGACAGAGACAGGACAGGAAGTCATTGAGGATAACAGGAGATCCCTGACATAGGACCCCACTAGGAAGGAACCAATGTCCCCACTGTAAAAAGGAGGGACATTGGAAAAGTGAATGCCAAGAGAAAAGAAAAAAAGAAAAGGAGTCAAGAAAGGTCTTAAATCTTCAAGATTGACAGGGCCAGGGTTCCAGTCCATTGAGCACCCAGGAGCCCAGTGTCACTTTACAGGTAGGGGGAAAACCAGTTAATTTTCTAGTAGACACAGGGGCCACACACTCAGTTTTGACCCAGCCTCTGGGAACTGTAACTGGCAAAAAGACCCCTATTCAAGGGGCAGCTGGCAAGGTCACTATAATTAGACATCACAATGGACTGTCAATTTGGGAAATAATACAGTGACTCATTCCTTCTTAGTGATTCCTGACTGCCTATGCCCCTTGTTGGGCAGAGATTTGCTCCAAAAACCACAGGCAATGATTTCCTACTTAGAAAATGCAGCAGCCTTGTCAATCAGCCCCCACCTAGCTTGTATTCTGTTAACCTGCTCTTTGTGTGAGGAGTATTTACTACAGGAGAAGCCTCCAGAGGGAAAACTGACTCCATACCTACAGATGCTTCAGGAGCAATTTTCTGGGGTATGGGCAGAGACCAACCCACCCGGTTTGGCCTGACATCATGCACTGGTTGTGGTTCAAGTCCTGGTGACCACCACTCCTGTAGAGATATGATAGTATCCAATGAGCCAGGAGGCCCAGGAGGGGATCACCCCCCACACATACACATGAGTCAGAAGATTCATAGAAGGAGAAATTCTCACCAAATGCAAGTCACCCTGGAATACTCCACTCTTCCCTGTGCTTAAGCCAGGAACCAGAGATTACTAGCCAGTCCAGGATCTCAGAGAAGATAATAAGAGTGTAGAGACTATACATCCCACTGAACCAAATCCATACACCCTCCTTAGCTTCTATATGCTTCCCACCACTGGTATACTGTCCTGGACTTGAAGGATGTCTTTTTCAGCATTCCATTGACCCCCATCAGCTAGCCTATATTGACCTTTGAAAAGACTCACCCAAATACTGGAACATTGGGCCAACTCACTTGGACTCAGTTACCTCAAGAGTTTAAGAACTCACCCACCCTTTTTGGGGAAGCCCTTAATCAAGACCTGGTAAATTTCTGGGCTAAATATCTTCAATGTTCCTTCCTTCAATATGTAGATGACCTCCTTTTGGCAATGGAGACAGAACAGACCTGAAAAGAAGCTACTGAGGGCTTACTGAGACTCTCCAGGAATCAGGATACTGGGTGTCTGGCAGAAAGGCACAATTGTGCTCCCCTGAGGTTACCTACCTGGGGTATATTATAAAGCAGAGCAGAGGGCTTTGTCTTCAGACTGCATAGGGGTTATACTCCAGATAATCACCTCCAACACCAAACGCTAAGTCCGAGAATTTCTGGGGAGTATTGAGTATTGTCGATTATGGATATTGGGATTTGCAGAGATAGCAAAGGCCCTATATGCTTGCATGGGGGGAACCCAACCTCTAAATTTGACTGAGAAGGAACAACAGGCCTTTGAAAAATTAAAAACTGCCTTGGTGTCAGCTCCTGTCCTGGCCCTCACAGACATTTCTAAGCCATTTCACCTGTACATCCAACAAAAACAGGGAGTGGCTAAGGGGGTCCTTACCTAATCCTTGGGTCTCTGGAACTGGCCAGTTGTCTACTTTTGCTGGAATCTAGACCCAGTGGCAGCCAGGTGGCCATCTTGCCTGCAGGCCATTGCAGCAGCTGCCACCTTGATCAGAGAAGCTGACAAGTTAACATTGGGGCAGGAACTATTTCTGATAGGGCCCCACATGATAAAAACACTCCTGTGGGGGGTATCAGGCCAATGGATCTCTAATGCTCAACTCATGCAGTACCTAGTGTTACTATTAGACCAGCCCTGTATCCAGTTCTTGAAGACTGCAGGTTTAAACCCCACCACCCTGCTACCAGATGAGGACCCAGAGACACTGATCTATGACTGTCTACAGGTAATTGATGTCATGCAAGGGGGCAAGGCCGAATCTGATGGATGTCTCCCTTTCTGACCAAGACAAGACGTTGTTCACAGACAGCAGTAGTTTCATCCTAGAAGGCATAAGGTATGCAGGGGCAGCAGTGGTTTCTCTAGAAGAAATAATTTGTTCCAGTCCCTCATCCCAAGGGATCTCTTCCCAGAAGACTGAATTGATAGCATTTACGGAGGCTCTGAAATGGGGAAAAGACAAGAGAATAAATATTTTCACTGACAGCTGGTATGCCTTTTCCATGGCCCATGTGCATAGGGTCAATTTATAAGGAAAGAGGACTACTTACACCAGCCAGCAAGGACATTAAAAATAAAAAAGAAATTCTAGCCCTTTTGGATGCCATCTGGCTACCCAAAGAGGTGGCCACAGTCCATTGCAAAGGCCATCAAACTAGTGAGGGTATGGAGGCAAGAGAAAATTGCTTGACCCACCAGGAGGCCCTCCAAGTGGCAATAAAACCAGGGGGAATTCACTTAGTCATTCCTACTTGCATGAGGGGCTAGGATTTAGCTCAGTTGGTAGAGTGCTGCTCTGCAGTCTCTGAGGTCCCGAGTTTGATTCCTAGCACTGCAAAAGTGGGAGAAGGATATAGCAATCCACTCCTGAGGCAATCCCAGAACAATCAGCCATTGAAAACACTATAAGTGCCACTATGAGTTGGATACAATTCCATGGCACCTAACAAACAAAACAACATTGCATAAACCCACCTTGCCTGCAGAACCTAACTATCAGCTGGAAGAGAACACACTATCCCAGGACAAATAGGCTACTAAGGACACTTCATGTTGGTGGATCTTGCCAGATGGCTGCATACTGGTCCCAGAGGCATAGGAAAATTTTAATTTACAGACTACATGAAGCAACCCAGTTAGGACAATCTAAACTAGTTGAATTACTCAGGGCCAGATATTACAGTCCAAACCTATCTCATTTGGTTTTGGATGTTACCACCAGCTGTGGTTCTTTGCTCAAGTTAACCAGGGGGGCCATGACTGATGCCCATGAGGGCTTGCTCATCTGGGTCCAGCCCTGGAAAACAATGGGAATTAGACTTTACTGAAGTAAGGCCTCCAGCAAGGGAGTATAAATATCTTTTTGTGTTTGTAGATACCTTCTCGGGATGAGTAGAGGCTTACCCAACTTGATCTGAGACAGCTGTAGTAGTTACAAAAAAACTTCTCCATGAGATCATTCCATGATTCAGCTTACCACTTACTCTGGGGTGAGACAATGGACCCATCTTCACTGCACAGGTCTCTCAGACCTTGCAGTAATATCAGTATTAATTGGAAGCTCCACTGTGCATATCATCCCCAGAGCTCAGGGCAAGTCAAACTCATGAGCTGGACCCTGAAGGAAACCTTAACTAAATTTAGAGACTGGTGAAAACTGTGCCGATTTACTCCCCTTTGCCTTACTCAGGACTCGTACCCCTTATAAGAAGAGTTTCACCCCCTATGAATTCATATTCAGGAGACTACCCCCACTGCTTCCTAAACTTGAAGAGGTTACTCTGGCTGATTTCCATGACCATAGCTTGCTCAAGTCCCTACAGGCTATTCAGACAGTCCAACAAGAGCATCATGCAAAGCACTGCTGCAGACCAGGCTCATCCTGTGGACCTATCATCCCACCTATTTAAGGCAGGAAAGAGTATTGATCAAGTGGTTCACCTCTTTAAGACTCACTCCCAGGTGGAAGGGGCCCTAGACCATCATCATCAAAATTCCTACCACTGTAAAAGTAGATGGACTTACTGTCTGGATTATAATTGGCAACCCCTTCCCCTAGTCTGCACCCTTTTCCTATCGAGGGACCATTGTAGAGGGATCCAGTGGGAAATTACTTGTTAACCAGACCATTGTTTTCAAGGACCAACCAAACTTTAAATGCTTGGTCATTATCTTCTCAACTGGCTTCTGAGGTTTATAAAATGTAGAATTGATTCAGTCAAACTTATGGTATTAAGGACCCTGTACATACACCTGGATGATCCAATAATACCTCATCCTTGACTACAGTCGAAGATTTGATTTTCCCATAAGACCAGTGGGAAATGTTAAATGTCACTGTGTGAAGAGGACTGGCACCATCTTAGGTAGGACTCTAATGGGAATGGGAAATTTTAACTGCCTATTCTGTTTCTGCATAAATCAGGTCAGGAATGTGAAATGCCCTGGGTCCTACATTAATCATTAACTGCTTTTCTTAGCCTATGTGACCCATGCCAGGAGCTTGGAAAGCCTCTAAACCTAAAGCCTGCCCCACAGGATATGATTTTGGCCTTTATGAAACCCCCACAACTGTTCCTCGGGGCCATGGGTTTTAGAGAGACTTGAGTCCTCCATGGTTGCTGGCTTAATAAAGACTCCCTTTTTAATTGGCTTATTGCTCCTTTGTGGTGTGGTTTTGATCTCAGGTTACAATAAGATATTAATGTTACACCTGTTAGAATAGCTGTTGTCAAAAAGGCAAGAGATAAGTGTTAGTGAAGAAATGGGAAAAGGGAAACTTCATACTCTGTTGGTGAGAATATAAATTAGTACAGTCACGTAGAAAAGAGAATGAAGGTTTCTCAAAAAATTAAAGTAGAACTCTAATGTGATTCAGCAATCCCACTTCTGAGGATCTATTGAATGAAACAAAGTTAGCATCTTCAAGAGGTATTAACCCTCTGATATTCATTGTGATATTATTCACAACAGCCAAGAAATGGATACAACCCAAATATCCATCAATGGATGAATGGATAAGGAAATTGTGGCATATATTAACAATGGTCAATTATTCAGCCATAAGAAAGAAGGAAATTCTACCACTTGGGAAAACTTGATGAGTTTTATGGGCATTGTGCTAAGTTAAATAAAACAGACAAAGATAAATTCTGTATCATCTTGCTTCTACATGGAGTCAAAAGTTCAAGCATATAGAAACAGAGCAGAATGATGGTTGCCAGGGGATGAAGTGGGAGAAATGGGAAGATGGTCAAAGGGCACAAAGTTTCAATTATAAGGTGAATAGGTTCTGGATATGTAATGTACTATATGCTGAGTATAGTTAACAATATTGTATTGACTACTTGAAATTTTATGAGAAAATGTATCTTTAATGTCACTACAAGAAAAAAACTATGTAAGGTGATGTATATGTTAACTGACATGATTGTGCTAATCATTTCACAATATAGATATGTCAAGTGATCATATTGTACATCTTAAACTTACGCAATTTTATTCACCAATTATACTTCAATAAAGCTGATAAGTATAAACAAGAAGGAAGGAGGGAAGGGGGAAGGAAGGAAGGAGGCAGAGAAGGAAGGAAGCAAGGAAGGAAAGGAGGAAGGAAGGAAGGAAAGGGTTACTGCCCAATAGGGAGGAATCATGTCAACATACTTTGCTTTTTTTTACAAAATTCATCAGATTGTTTTAATTTTCTTCCTACAACTTTTCCCTTTTGACTTCCCCCTGGTAATAACAGCAGAGACATTTCTTCCTATCAACATAATAGTTTAAGTGTTGTTTCAGCCTAATAAAATTAAATATAGATGTCTGCAACATATTTATATTCATTCCTAATTGACTTCAGACCTTATATGAACTATTTTTGCCAATAATGCATATCTTGAATTTCCTATTTGATTTTTGTCTTTGTTATAATATAATCAATAAGTCCATTACCAAGTGGTAGCCTGACTCTCCTCTTACATTTCATCAATATCTCCCTCTTTTAAATTGATCTAGGCTTCTACTTTGGTTGATACTATCTGGTAACAACTTTTGTTCCTTCAAACCACAAATATGTTTTACATGATTATTACCTACCAACTATAAAAAGAGTAAGAATGAACACTATAACTCACTTTTATGATTCTAAAAAAGCACAAAGCACTACACTAAAATATTTATATTTAATCCTAACTTTATAGATGAAGACTATAAAAGATTAAGTAATAATGAAAATGACAAAGAGGACTTATAACCAAGTGCATCAGAAGCTAACCAACACCTGAGACTTAACCAGTTACTCTGCCAGCACTGCAGACAACTATGTCATCTCCCTGGGCCCGTGAGTGACCACACACAATCTTACGGATGCAACTATCAGCAGAGAGGAAGGGGGAAAGGGCTTGCTCCCTCTCCAGACTCCCTACTGTCTCTTTCTGCCTCACACTGTCATCTGCCTGGGTGCCAAGCTCCCCTCCGGGGAAGAGTGAGCTTTTGGCAGGAGACAGGCTGACAGGCTGCACCAGCTGTAGTAGATAACCCAGATGTTATTTGTTCCTTAGTTTGTTTTGCAGCTTGGATTTTAGCTCATCTCTAGGTAAACTTGGCTTTCATGTTCAGCAGTTCAGCCAGTACACAGCCTTGGCACATGCACAGTATAGCTTTGTATAAATACTACTTTCCTGGCACATCTTGCAAAGTAACAGGGAGCGTAACATGAACTACAAGCATGGTTTTCATCTACTGTCTCTATAAATAACATCTTCACACCCTCCATTGTTTCCTGCTAGGCTGCTGCAGAAAATGATTCTCACATTATTTCCATCTCTCTCAAGAGAGATGGAAAAAGACATGCCTTGCCCTCAAGAAGCTCCTATCTATAGCAGCAGATGAGTACAGAGATAATATAAATAGTAGCATGTACTCAAACAGGTCCCATCAGAGTACTGGAAGAAAACAGAGCAGATCTAATGAGTTGCAAATAGGTAGGGGAGGATGACCATTAAGAA
Source organism: Pedetes capensis (assembly GCA_007922755.1). NCBI lineage: Eukaryota > Metazoa > Chordata > Mammalia > Rodentia > Pedetidae > Pedetes > Pedetes capensis. Next base: position 59,120 of record VMDO01008147.1, on the reverse strand, counting down.
AGAAGAGCAACTCAAAAGGTTGCATTTGAATAGAATTTGAAAGGTTGTCAGAATTTCCACAAAAGAGAGGGAGACAGGCTGTAATACCAGAGGCATAGGAACATGTCCCAATGATTAGAGAAATAAAAGCTGCGACTAGGTGTGAACTCTCAGGCAAAAGTTTTAAATGGAATGAAAAGAGGTTGAGGAAAAGGGAACAGAACTTGAGAGATTTAGGCTGCCCATTGACAGAGAAAAGGGCAGGCATATTTATCAGGGTTTTGGAGGAGTGTGGGGTTTGTTGATTGTGATTTTTTTTTTTTTTCTTTCAGAGATCTCTACCTCATGGCGTAAGGGGATTTCCCCTTGTAAGCTACAGATCCGTGATCAGTTTGCCTCTGGAGACGTCCTGGCATTATCCTGTACCTTATGCTTTTTTTTTTCCTTTTATGATAAGATAATGGGATAAGGCAGATAAGAGAAACTCTGGGTGGGTAACAAGCTTTATGAATTAACAGCATAAGAACCTATCATCTTTTTTCCTCAAGGATTTCTTCTTCTTTAATCTTAAAATGGTGGTGAAAAACAAAAGTCTGCCTTGTGGAACTGCTTTAGAGCTGACCTGGCACTATGGGCCATACCTATCTGAAGACAAGAAATCCTTGGACACCTGATCTAATGGGGACAAGATTAGTGACACAGGCTGTCCATTTGGGATGGGTCAGAAATCCTGGGTGAACATCTGCTGACTCAGAACAGGCAGAGTCTGAAGGACACAAACTATACAGGCATGTTAAACAAGCAGGGGCCAAAACATAAAAGGAGAATTATGAAAACTAATGGTCCGCAAAGTCATAGAAGCCAAGCAAAATTAGGCAGCATTTGGCCTAAGCTTCAGTAGGTCCCTTTCCGTTATACTTGTGTAGCTGAGGTAGGATAGAAAGGCAAGGAAATTTGGAGGGACATAGAAAAGAAACAGCTTTCACCCCAGGATCTGGGTTGAATCTCAGTGGCTGAAAATCAAAAACTTTGACATAAGTACCAAGAAAGTGCTGTGAGGACTGCCTACCTAGAGACATTTTAAATACTAAAAATGTTAAAATAGCAATAAGTTATGCTTATTGTTGTTGTTGTTAGGTGCCATTGAGTCCATATCTGACTCATAGCCACCCTCATAGGGTTTTCAATGGCTGTTTCGGGATTGCCTTAGGAGTGGATTGCCAGGCCCTTCTCCCATTTTTGCGGTGCTGGGAATTGAACTCAGGACCTCAGAGACTGCAGAGCAGCACTCTACCAACTGAGCTAAATCCCAGCCCAATTTATGCTTAGAGCCAAGATATTTGAAACCTCTAAATTTAACCTAATATCACAACTGGGATTAGGGGCAGCACATGCAGACAACTCCCTTGTCACCCCTTTCTGCAAATCCACCCTACTAACATCTCTCTACATGCATCAGGTAAATTCTATTGTGATGTGTCATAAGGTATTCCTCAAGTCTGATCAAACTCATGGTGACCCTATGTACAATAGAACAAAACACCCCCCAATTCTGTGCCAAGCACATGATCTTTTTTATGTTTAAACCCATTGTTGCAGACACTGTATCAATCCATCTATTTGAGGGTCTTACTTTTTTATGTTGACCTGCTGCTCTCCCAAACATCTTGTCCTCCAGAGAGAGGTCCCTCCTGACAATGTGTACAAAATAGTAAGACACAGTCTAGCCATCTTTCATTCCAAGGAACACTCTGGTTGTACTTCTTCTAGGATAGCACTGTTGAGTCTTTTGGCAGTCCATGATATATTCAATATTCATCTCCAGCACCATAATTCAAAAGCATCAATTCATCTCCTATCTCCTTTATTCACTGTCTATCTTTCACAACCCTATGATGCAAGTGAAAATACCATAGAATAAGTCAGATGCACCTTTGTGTTCAATGTGACATTTTTACTTTTCAACACTTTAAAGAGGTCTTTTAAAACAGCTTTTCCCAAAGTAATGTGTCTTTTGATTTCTTGACTGGTGGGTGTTGATTATTGAAACAAGTAAAGCAAAATCTTGGACAATCTCAATCTTTTCTGCATTGATCATGAAGTTGTGTACCGACCCAGTTGTAAAGATTTTTGTTTTGTTGATGTTGAGGCATAATCTATACTAAAGGCTGTGTTCTTTGATCTTCATCAGTAAATGTTTTAAATCCTCTTCACTTTCAGCAGAGTTGTGTCATCTGCATAATGCAGGTTGTTAATGAGTTTTCCTCCAATCCTGATATCATGGCCTTCATAAAGTCCATCTTCTCAGATTATTTGCTCAGAATAGAGATTGAAAAGGTACAGTGAGAGGATACAGCCTTGACACACACTTTTCTTGACTTTAAATGAGGTAGTATTTCCTTGTTCTGTTTAAACAACTGCCTGCTGGTCCATGTACAGATTCCTCACGAATACAATTAAGTTTTCTGTTATTCCTATTCTTTACAATGTTGTCTATAATTTGTTATGCTCCATACAGTCAAATGTCTTTGCATAGTCAATAAAACACAGGTAGACATCTTCCTGGTATTCTCTGCTTTTGCCTAATATCCAACTGACATCAGCAATGATGTCCCTGGTTCCTGAATCCAGCTTGATTTTCTGGCAGTTTCCTGTCTATATACTGCTGTGGTTGTTTTTGAATGATCTTCAGCAAAATTTTATTTGCATGAGATATTAATGATATCATTCAGTAATTTCCACATTTAGTTGGATCCCCTTTTTTGGGAATAGGCACAAATATGGATTTCTTCTACTCACTTGGCTACATAGCTGTTTTCTAAATTTCTTGGCATCAACAGGTTAGCAACTGCAGTGCTGCATCTGTATGTTGAAACATCTCTGTTGGTGTTCCATTGATTCCTAAGCCTTGTGTTTCACCAATTCCTTTGAGTCAGTTTACATTTCATCCTTCTATACTATTGGTTCCTGATCAATTGCAATCTATTGAAATGGTTGGTCATCCATCAATTCTTTTTGGTATAATGACTCTGTGTACTCCTTCCATCTTCTTTTGATTTTTCCCTGCATCATTTAATATTTTTGCTGTGGAATCCCTCACAATTGCCAGTCGAGGCTTAAATTTTTTTCTGCAATTCCTTAAGGCTGAGAAAAACAGTGTTTTATTCCCTTTTGGTTTTCTATCTCCAGCTCTTTGCACATATCATTATAATATTTAATTTTGTCTTCTGGAGCTGTCCTTTGAAATCTTCTATTTAGTTCCTTAATTTTATCATGTCTTCCTTTTACTTTAGCTGCTCAACATTCAAGGGCAAGTTTCAGAGTCTCTTTTGACATGTAATTTGCATTTCCCTTTTATTCTTATGTTTTTAATAACCTTTTGCTCTCCTTATGAATGATGTCTTTGATGTCATGCCACAACTCATCTATCATTAGTACCTAACACATAAAACCTGTTCTTGAGATGGTCTCTGAACTTAGGTAGAATATACTCAAGGTTATGCCTTGTCTCTCATATCCTTGTTCTAATTTAATTCAGTTTCAGTTTGAACCTGCATATGAGCAGTTGATGGTCTGATCCACAATCAGCACCTGGTCTCATTCTGACCTTTGACTTTGAACTTTCCCATCATCTCTTTCCACAAGTATAGTCCATTTTGTTTCCATGTGTTCCATCTGGTAAGTTCCATGTGTATAGTCAGCATTTATTTTGGTGAAAAAAATGTATTTTCAATGGAAAGGTCTTTGGTCTGAGAAAATTCTACCTTGCAATCTCCAGCATTGTTTCTGTCACCAAGGCCATGTTTTCCAACTACCAAGCCTTCTACTTATTCCAACTTTCATATTCCAGTCACCAGTAGTTATCAGTATATCTTGATTGCATGTTTGATCTATTTCAAATTATAGAAGCTGCTAAAAATCTTACCTATCTTCATTTGTAGCCTTAGTGGTGAGTGTATAAATTTGAATAATAATCACATTAATTGGTCTTCCTTGTAGGCATATAGATATCATTTTATCACTGAAAGCATTGTACTTCAGCACATATCTTCTGTGTGTGTGTGTGTGTGTGTGTGTGTGTGTGTGTGTGTGTGTGTGTGTGTGGTGAATGCAAACTTATTTCTCTTTGATCTGTCATTCCCAGTGTAGTAGACCACTGTTGTTGTTGTTGTTGTTGTTGTTGTTGTTATGGTCCATCAATTCAGGTCTGACTCATAGCAACCCTCGTAGAATTTTCATTGGCTGACTGTTTCAGGATTGCTTTAGGAGTGGATTGCCACATTGTTCTCCCATTTGATTTTCTAATCCAAAATGGCTCATGCTAATCTGTTTTAGCTCACTGATGCCTAGAATGTCAATGTTTATGCACTCCATTTCCCTTTTGATGATTTTGAATTTTCCTAAAGTCATACTATGTACATTCCATGTTCCAATTATTAATGGCTGTTTACAGTTGTTCCTTCTCATTTTGAGTCATGCCACATTAGAAAATGGAGATCCCTGGGGTTTTACTCCATTCTCATCATTGAGGACTCAACTTTGAGAAGGCAACTCTTCCCCAGTCATCTTTTGGGTGACTTCTAACCTGAGGGACTCATTTTCTGGCACTATATCTGATAGTGTTTCTGTGCTACTCATAGGGTTTTCAATGGCTAATTGTTTCAGAAGTGGGCTAGTCATGTCCTTCTCCCTACTCTGTCTTAGCCTAGAAGCTCAGCTGAAACCTGTCCAATATGGGTGGCCCTGCAGGAATCCATAGTACCAGTGGCATAGCTTTCAATATCACAGCAACACACAAGCCCCTACAGTACAGCAAGCTGACAGACATGTGGGGGTACAAAGCTTATACTTGCATGTATATGCATTGTAAGACATCTAAGGGCTCTTCTCTCTCTTGAGAAGCCCATGTCCGTGTCTTGGATGTGTATCTCACTTTCTGTCTAAGCACCCACATTATCTAAATCTTATGCTTATTGCACACTATAACTTTGTTTCACTTACTGTCTTGTCCTGAAATTTATTTCTTTGATGAAGCCAAGGGCCCACCTTTACCTGAGTAGAGGTTCCAACTAAGAATTCCTCAGAAGAGGTGGCAACACTGAGCTACATCTCTCTGCCATGCCACCAGTAACATAACCACTTAGTTTCTTTGTATATTTCTTTAATATTAACTTCTACTTATCCTGAGACATTGACCATAATACAACAGGTAGAATTTAAGAGCATGCAGACTTCTCCCTATTCTGCCAATAGAAAAGCTAATACTTATTTTTGTTACAATATTGGTCAAGAAATTTAGTGAGAGTTGTAAGCCAACCAGCACATCTGCCATATTTTTTCCTATTTTTTCAAAGGTTTTAGTTAAAGCTTTTAGTATGACTTCATGGTAACCAAAGCCACCCCAGAGAGCAATTGCTCCCTATGTTTCCTACAAGAATTAGCTCTATAGCATGCTTGTACCAGTATGTATCATGGCTCCTGGTTGTATTATAGATTATTATTTATACAGGGACAACATATCCTAAAATGCCATCTTCTACAAAATCTTGGTTATTGATGCACCCATAACTTACAAGAGAGACAGCCTAAAGTTTTGTCTGTGTATCTTAGAGGATATGGGATGACTCATGTGCTCATCTATATCCCAGAGAAGGATATGCTGACTGCACATGGGTGGAGTTAAAATTCCTTAAGATAATGGGTAAGGCGGAACAATGAGGTGATAGAAGACCCAGAGCATAAAGAAGACTATTATTAGAATATGCCACTTGCTCTCTATGGACCTCAAGACTATGGACCCATATAGAGTCTTTGTTTGGGATGGCCTCAACTCCTACTTTGTACACATTATGGTGTGGGTGAGTGGAGTCAAACTCCTCTGCCACCTCTCTAGTCCTAGCAGTTGTTCTAATCTTTTCATATGCTGTACAGCAATGAGCCTAGACTAGCTTTTACATTCTACAGGGTGCGTGACTACAATAAAAGAAGTTTAATGAATTTATCCTGCAACTTATTGGGATTTTCTGAAAGCTTGCCATTTTTTGTCATTATATAGTCCTAAATCTGACATAGAGAAGGGGACACATATCCTAGCAAGACTCTCCTTCCCATTTGGTACTTCCTTTAATAGGAAAACTCCAGTATTTGGTTCCAGCTTTGTCCCAGAGTGGAGTACCATAGAAGTGATCAGGGTTGGTGTCTCAGGTTCTTTAGCTTGGAAAAAAAACTACCAGATAATAGATTTATGCCAGTTTAAATTAAGACTCAAATTATAATCCAACCTATGTTTAAGGCTAGAACAACAAACAAGGTGTCTTAGAAAAGTAGCAATGCTTAATGAAGGCATAGGTGTTATTGAGGGTGTAGTAAACCCACCTAAGCAATTGACCTCTGGGTCCTCCCCTTTTATAGGTTCAATTTTCTAAAACCAACATATACCTGAGGAAGCACCCACAGGCAAAGTGAGCCTACTTCCCTTCACACAACTGCTTCCCTATTTAACAAAAGAAAGGCCTCTCTGAGTCTGTAGTTGTTAGGTGCTGTCAAGTCAGGTCCAACTCAGGTGACCCTATGAATAATAGAACAAAACACTCCCAATTCTATGCCAGGCATATGATCTTTTCTTTATGTTTAAGCCATTGTTGCAGCCATTTTGTCAATCCATCTAGTTGGGAGTCTTCCTTTCTTTCACTGAACCACCACTCTTATGGGACTTAACCCTTTATTTATAGGATCTGATGCTAACTCCAGGTAGTTAGTGTCAGAACTGAATTAAGTTTTAGGATACCCAGTTGGTGGCCAGAGATTTGAAGAATTGTTTGCTGGTGCTAGAAAACATCCTAGATCAGGTGAGTTATGTTTTTATACTTTTTAAAATATTTATTCACACCTCATTATCTTTTGCCAAAATTTTGATATATTTATTTTTTTAATTGGTGCACAATTTCCTTGCTTTCACAAATCAACCAATTCTTTGGTTCTTTATTCATTTCTGTCAGGTTTTTATTGGATTCAGGGGAACTTAATGGGAACAGATTCTCTTTTAGAATAAATAACGCACTTACCAACCTTTGTAAGTTCCACTACTTAGTGATAGTTCCATATCTTCTCTTCTTTTTGCAATTAATCTCTGTACAGGAGATCGTGAGAGAAGATAGAGATGCTGTGATTGATGGTATCTAAATATGGCCACCAAAAATTACCTTTCCTGTACACACAAGATGCTCTTTCCAAGAAGATATGGCATCTGTTTCCCTACCTTTAAATCCAGACTGGCCTTCTGACTTGGTTTGACTTATAGAATGGGATAGAAGTGACACTGTACCAGTTCCACCCTTATAAGGCCTGGCAGGTTCTGATTTTTGCACCCCTGGAATCCACTCACCAAACTGTAAAGAAGCCTGAGCTAACCTTCTAGAAAAAGCCACGTGGAAAGATCTGTAGGATGAGAAATCATAAGAAGAGAGAGGCCGCTTGGAGAAAATTTGAGGTGCTCAAATCTACCTTTATTTCCAAGGCCCCAGATGTGTGAGGGAGACCCTCTCGAATGTTGTAGCCCAGGCCAGATGCTAGCTGAGTGCCACAGGATGACTAATGGCCTAGTCAACTTGAAAATTTACAAGAAATAAAAATGTGTTACTGTCTTAAGCTTTGAGGTGCTTGTTACACAGCAAACAACAGCCAGTACAGATGGAAAGTAAGACATCTTTGAGTAAATATTTTTATATAGTTTTAACATTTAGGATATTTATATGTTTTATGAATTCAAACCAAATAAAACCAAAAAGACAAAAAGCAATCCCTAAAGATGAAGACAAACTAAAATACAAATGATCCTAACTGCCAAACAAATTGTTAATATAAGTATGAAGAGAAAGAAATGATTTTAAGAGATCTTAAAACTCAATACTTGAGTTATATTTCCATAATGGGATTTAAGATATAAGAATTTCAGAAAAATTTTAAATTTTACTCAGAAGTTTTATTGCCAATATTTATATTGTTACTCTGAAGCAATTTTATATATATTATAGATACAGCAGATGTTAATTTTATTTGGAAACAGGATTTTCAGTTTAAGAGGAAAGAGATATATAAGGTAAAACCAAAAGAAAAAAATTTTAAGTACTGAAATGTTACACTTGAATTAGCACTAATATGAATTTATAAATTAAAAAAAAAATTTTTCTGATTTGGTCCTCCAAAAAGACTGAGAAGCAGTAGGCACAGTGACACACGGCTGCAATCCTAGTTACTTGAGAGGCTGAGATAAGAAGATCATAAGTTCGAGGCCAGAGTCAGCCTGTACAATTTAGCAAGAGTCTGACTCGAAATAAAAAATGAAAAATGGACTGGGTGTGCAGCCCAGTGGTAGTGCAGTTGCAAAATATGTGCAATTGTGAGGTGCTAGGTTCAATTCCTAAGAACAGAAAAAAAAAAAAAAAGTCTGAGAAGCAATGATACCCTAGCCACATTGAGCATCCTTTGGACTCAGATCATTGTCTCTAAGTACAAGTCCGCATTAAAGGGAACCAAAACTCCTTGGAGGAATTAACAATTTCAGGGAATGTTCCCAAATGGTGTCAGGGAGATCTTATAGATCCAAAAAGCAAAGGAGCCTTCAAAAACTAAGAAATGATGTCAAATGGTCATAAAAACCAGATTAATTGTCTTGGGGGAGGAAAGATTTTTTCTTTGGTTATTGTGGAAATTTAAGTGTGGGCTAGTTTTTTAATTAGAGTAAGTTATTAATTTTTCTGGGAGGGATTTAGCTCAGTTGGTAGAGCGACGCTCTGCAGTTTCTGAGGTCCCGAGTTTGATTCCCAGCACCGCAAAAATGAGAGAAGGATGTGGCAACCCACTCCCAAGGCAATCCCAATACAATCTGCCATTGAAAACCCTATGAGGGTCACTATGAGTCGGACACGACTTGACGGCACCTAACAACAACAACAACATTAATTTTTCTGTATGACAATGTTATCATGGTTGGGTAAGAAATATCCTTTAAAAAAAAAAAACTACCTAATGAAGTACAGACAGAAAAATGACAGAGTACCTCTATTTTACTATAAAATATATCAAAATTTTAAACAAATATAGCAGAAAATATTCTTAAATATGTGATGGATAAAGAGTGTTCATTACGGATAATAATATAATATCCAAGTGTCTTTGAGTCATATCATTTCACAGAACTAGAAACATTTTGCCTGCAGCTATACTCCTGTGGTGTCTAATCCCATCAGATGTCCAAAGCTAGCAGGGTTGGGCCAGGTTAGTACTTGGATGGGAGACCACCTGGGAACATCAGGTACTGTAAGCTTGGGAGAAGGACCCACCAACCCACTCCCCAAAAACAATCAGCCATTGAAAACCCTATTAATAGTAGAGAAGCACTAACAATACAGTTTCACCTCTTGTATGTAGTGTGGCTATGAGTCAGATTCCGAATCTACTGCACCTAATAAGAAGAAACATTTTAGATAACCAAACATTTCTTCAATTTAGCCTGCATTTATTAACAGCTTATGGAAGTGGAGATCCCCAAGAACACAATTTTCAATGCTATAGATTTATTTTAAACCTAATCTCTACTCCTTTTAATTTAACAAAGCAAGATGCTTCTGTTCCTAGAACCTGGAATTAGTGGAGGAGGTGGATTTATTTACAGTTTTGACTAAACTGGAAAGAGAAAAATCCTTAGTTTCTGTCTGCCTTTCCTGTAGCAATGTTACTATTAATAGAAAAAATGAAATAACAGCCAGGAAATGTGGCCATGTAGGTTGATCCTGGGATGGAGAGGCTCTTCTGAGGCTTCCAGCATGGTATTCCCTGGAGAAATCTTAATTCCTTAGAGTCCATTCTTTTAGGGTCCCTGTTCCACTCTTGCACCTCAAAATCAGTAGTGGGTAAGTCACTGATACTCTTCCTAAGGCTTTTTTACATAGATGTGCACGACCACACTCAGCCTTTCTAAGGCTTTTTTTGATATACTTCCAAGTAATTGAGTAAATGTCTTTAAGAAGATAAATGTCTCTGCAAGGCAGATGATTTTCAATGATTTGCTTAACAAAATTGGAAGACTTAATTGAGTTGCCAGCTGATAACTCATTAAAAGCAATTTTCAACAAAGATGACTATATGATTTTTAGAAAATAACTCAGAAAGCATTCAAAGAATTGATTGGCATAGCTATAACAAAACTGCTTCCATTTTCATTTACATATTTATGTAATCAAGTTTTCTCAATGCTTATGTCTAGAAAAATGAAAAATAGGAATAAAATTAATGGTGAACTCTCCCTCATTCTAGCCATAAGTAGCAATTTAGACACCGATACATGAATTAATTAGGAAGAAACCATCATCCATCTTATTAAGAAATGGCTTTCATTATCTTTTTCCTTCTTATATTTGATAGTTCTCCATCAAAATGTAAAATATTTATGCTGCTTCAATTAATTGTGTATTTATAATTGACATAAGGATAACCCAATCAAGAACTATTTTTTAAACAATTAAGAGCTATATGATCCCAGAAATTTTTAAAATAAATAACATTTATGACTATATGTACATAAATTTAAATATGTACTATTTAAGATAAATGACATTGTGGCTATATGTACAAATTTTTACATATAATAGAGTGATCAATAAAAGACATTTAAGTATAGTATATAGTACATTAGTATGAATCCTATAAGTGTTCTTATTTTTATTCTGACACAGTAACAATGGGTTCAAGGAGAACAAAAGAGTAGTATGAAATTTCTGACTGTTAAAGAAACGTTTGCACCTGTATTTTTTAAAGGAATGACAGTGTGCAGCAAATTGCAAAGATGTTTAGATTCCATTGGATAGACAGCTTTTTAAAAGATAGTGAATAGTCAAGCACAGTGGTGCATGCCTGTAATCCCAGGGACTTGGGAGATGGAGGCAGGAGAATTGCAGGTTGGAGGCCAGAGCAGCCTGCATAACTTAGCAAGACTCCATCTTAAGCTAAATTTAAAAAGTGGGTGGTGGTGCATCCCAGTGGTAGAGCACTTGCAAAGTATGTGTGAGGCCCTGGGTTCAATGCCCAAGTACTGCCAAAAACCAACCAACAAACAAAAAGGTAGTGAGTAAATGTTTTATTTCAAAATATGAATACAATAGATTCTACACACTGCAAAGTAGGATACTTTGCCTCATAAAAATGATTTTAAAAATTTAGTTATCTACCTTAAAACATGGCAAATAAATAATTTTTCAATATTCTTCTAAGGGCTGGGGGTGTCACATACAAGGCCCTGAATTCCATCCCCAGCACCCAAAAGAAAATTTATTTTGAGGATTATGCACATTAAAAGTCTGGAGACCAGTGACATATAAGACCTGCCTAGTCTTTACATGGTAAGTATTCTATAAGGAGGGGCTGGGGTTTAGCTTAGTTGGTAAAGAGCTGCTTTGAGTGCTCTGAGGTCCTGGGTTCTAGCCCTAGCACCACAAAAACTGGAAAAGGACCTGGCAACCCACTCCCAAAACAATCCAAAAACAATCCTGAAACAATCAACCATTAAAGCCCTATGAATAGCAGAGAAGCACTGATGTAGGGCCAGGCATGGCACAGTGTTGGGTTGTAAACGTTTCTTTTTCCCTTCATCCTCACCAACATTTGTTGTTCAACCAGGCCCGACCGTGCTTATCTTCTGAGAGTTGACAAGATCAGACACCAGGATGGTGTGACTGTTGACTAGGGTTAGATGAAATCTCAGTGTATTTATGATTCACATCTTCTTGATGGCTAAGGACAATAGTCCTTTTCTAATAGGAAAAAGAGAACCACGATAGGATGGCCAACTATCCCATTGTGCCCAGGATTGAGTGATTTCCTGGGATGTTGGGAATTCGATCTTAAAACCAGGATAGCATGTGTGCCATGGTGTAAGCCATAATCCTAGTGACTCAGGAGGCTGAAGCAGGAGGATCTCAAGTTCAAGGCCAGAGGCATCCTGGGCAACTCAGAGAGACCCTGTCTCAAAATAATAATAATAATAATAATAATAATAATAAAAGAAAATACATAAAAGGGGGCAGGGAACGTGGCTCAGTAGTAAAACACTTGCCTAACATGCACAAATCCCAAGGTTCAACCCCCTAATACTGCAGTAAGTAAATAAATAAATGTCCTAAGGATAGCCCCAGGAGAACCAGAATGCGTGGCTACCCAACTATAGACAGTGTAGAAAACCTATTCAAGTTGCTGAGGGTTATTATTGGGTTTTGTTTGTTTCTTTGTTTGTTTTTGGTAATGGTAAGTTGAACCTATGGCTTCACACACGCTTTGTAAACGCTTTACCACTGAGCTGTACTCGCAGCCTAGTTTTTACTTTCTATCTTGAAACAGAGTCTCACTGAGTTACACAGGCTGCCTCTGGCCTCAAACTTGTGATCCTCCTGCCTCAGCCTTCTGAGTTTGTGGGATTAAAATCTAAGCCAGAATACCCAACAAGTTGCAGAGTTTTTTTGTTGTTGTTTTTGTTTTTTGTCTTTTTTTTTTTTTTTTTTTTTTTTTTTTTTTTTTTTTTTTTTTTTTTTTTTTTTTTTTTTTTTTTTTTTTTTTTTTTTTTTTTTTTTTTTTTTTTTTTTTTTTTTTTTTTTGTGGTACTGGGGGTTGAACCCAGGGCCTCGTGCTTGCATGCTTTGCAAGTGCTGGACCACTGAACGGCATCCCCAGCTCATTTTTTTTTACTTTTTTGAGACAGGGTCTCTCTAAGTTATGTAGACTGCCTCTGGTCTTGAACTTGCAATCCTCCTGCCTCCTCTTCCCAAGATGCTGGGATTACAGGCGTGCACCACCATGCCCGGCTAAGTCGTAGAGTTTTTATAAACATTTGTGCTGTTATGTTTTAGGAGATAAATATAGAATTTTGTTTTAATAAATCATAAATGTATATCTTCTGAGTTCTGATTGAAACAAAAGGTGTTGAAGCCATTGAACATCGACATGCAAAAATATGAACTTGAACCAATACTTCAACACTATATATAAATATTTATTCTAAATTGGTCTTAGACCTAAATACGAATCTAAAACTATAGAACTTTGAGATGACATAGAAAAAAATCTTTGTGTCCTGAGATTAGGCAAAAGTTAGGTAGATGTGACACCAAAAATGTAATCCTTAAAAAGTGATCAATTTAACTTCATGAAAATCGAAAACTTCTGCACTGTCAGAAGCCTGCAGCCATATCCCTGTGGAATCTGATCCCGTCAGATCTCAGAAGCTAAGCAGGGTCAGGCCTGGTTAGTACCTGGATGGGAGACTGCCTGGGAACACCAGAAGCTGTAGGCTTGGGAGAAGGACCTGGCAACCCCCTCCCAAAAATCAATCTGCCATTGCAAACCCTACGAACAGCAGAGAAGCACTAACAATAGTGTTTCCCTTATTGTACAGAGGGTCGCTATGAGTCGGATACCGACTCGACAGCACCTAACAACAACAACAAAAGCACTGTCAGAGAAAGTAGTTGTAAAAACACCTATATAGTAAAAAACTGAATCCAGAATATATGAAAAACTTACTATTCAGTAGCAAAAAAAAAAAAAAAAAAAAAAACCTCAATAAAAAATGAATTAAATGCATCACCAAGAAAATGTATTAGTCAGGTTGGGCTGCTAAAACAAAGTATCATATACTGGGTAGTTCAAACAAATGTCTCACAGTTCTAGAAGCTGACAAGTCAAAGACTAAGGTACTAGGTAATTTGGGTCCTGGTAAAACCTTTCAACCTAGGTGTGGACAGCCATTTACTCAGTGTGTCCTCATAAAATGGTAAGAGAGTGATCTCTCTCTTCCTCTTGATGTTGTTGTTGGGTGCCATGGAGTCATATCCAATTCATAGCTACCCTATATACAACAGAATAAACATTCCCTGACACTGTGCCATGCCCATCTTTTTGTTAGGGCTTCTCTGCTATTCATAGGGTTTTCAATGGCTGATTGTTTGGGGATTGTTTTTGGGTGGGCCACCAGGTCCTTCTCCCATTTTTGCAATGCTGGGAATCAAACCCAGGGCCTCAGAGCTCACAGAGCAGCAATCTGCCAACTGAGCTAAACCTCAGCCCCTTTCCTCTTCTTATAAAGCTACTAATCCCATCATGGCCTGCAGCCATAGCCCTGTGGCATCCAATCCCATCAGATCTCAGAAGCTAAGCAGGGTCGGGCCTGGTTAGTACCTGGATGGGAGATCGCCTGGGAACACCAGAAGCTGTAGGCTTAGGAGAAGGACCTGGCAACCCCCTCCCAAAAATCAATATGCCATTGAAAACCCTATGAACAGCAGAGAAGCACTGACAATAGTGTTTCCCCTGTGGTACAGAGGGTCGCTATGAGTTGGATACCAACTCTACGGCACCTAACAACAACAACAACAAAATCCTATCATGAGGGTCTGCTTTCATGCCTCATTAATATCTAATTACTTCCCTGGTGTCCCATCTCCAAAAACAATTACATTAGGTGAATCAAGGATCAGGATTAAGAGATTAGACTTCAGTAGGAATTAGGCAATTGCACAATTTGGTTAATAGCAGAAAGGATGCAATAGAAAATGAACACAGAGGAGATGCTTGATAGCTTCAATAATTAGGATAATACAACTGAGATCACAAGGAGATACTACTACCTACCTATTAAGATAGGTTTTACTTTAATGACAATATTAAATTTGGACAAGGATTTAGAACAACTGGAATCTTCATGCATTACTGGTAGGAATGTGAATTTATACCACTACTGTGCAAAAACAATTGGCAGTTTCTCATAAAATTAAGCATACATTTACCATGAGATCCAGTAATCCCACTCTTGGGTGAAATAAAAATTTATGTTCATAGAGGAACCTGCCCCTGAAAGTACACAGCAGTGTTAACCATAATCTCCCAGAGCTCAAAACGGTGTGAATGGCCTTCGATTGTTCAATACTTATGTCAGTTGTGTTATAGCCATAAAGTTAAATACTACTGAACAACAACAACAACAAAATCATAACAGGGATGAATCTTAAATCCATAAGAGAATGAATTCAGGTTTAGTGCTGGGGATGTAGTTCATTGGCAGAGTGCTGGCCTTACATTCACAAGACCATAGGCTCAAATCCCCAGCACAGAAAAAGAGAAAAAGAAAAAGAAATCCCAGGTTTCAAACATAAACAGTAAGATTACATTTATATGACTTTATAGAAAACATAAAAATATAAAGATAGAAAGTAAATTGGTAAGTGCGATGAGTTCGGTCTGGAGCAGAGGTAGTTATAAAGGGGAATATAGGAGTGGGGGGTGGGTAAAGGAAGCATTCTGTGTTCATTTTAGAGGTAGTTCTTTACACGTATTTCTCAACCTCAAGGATGTTGCTATTAGGTGCCATCGAGTCGGGGTCCAACTCATAGCCACCCTACGTACAATAGGCAAAATACTGTTATCAGTGCTTCTCTGCTATTTCTAGGGTTTTCAATGACAGATTGATTTTGGGGGGAGTGGCTGGTGGGCCCTTTTTCAAAGCCTATAGAATCTGGTGTTCCCAGGTAGTCTCCCATCCAAGTACTAACCAGGCTCGACCCTACTTAGCTTCTGAGATCTGAGGGGGTCAAACACCACAGGGCTACAGCTGCAGGCCAACCTCAAGGAACTCTACACTAAAAAGGGTGGTTTTTACTGTGAAATACTATACTTCAATAAATCTAACCACAAAATAAATGTCAAGCTCACAAATCTGATTAGTTGTCTAACATTAATGGAGAGTGACTGTAAAGATAGTGAAGGAAAATATATAAACTATTTCTTAACAACCAACATACTGTTCATTCTATTTTTTGTCTTCCTGCCTGCTGTATTTCTTTTGAAAACATACAACTTGTCATCTTTATCTGTATTTATCTTTGCACTATGTTTTGGGTAGCTATAACATTTTAGTCTGCCTACCTCAGCTTATTCATTGCACAAGAATCTGTGGGCAAGGAGAGACACACTCATGCTATCTCATGAGCAAGTAGTAGTTATCTCAAGGGATTCATTTTCACAAGGCCAAGGGTGTTAGGTTTTCTTCTGCAACAAGAACCACGCCACAGCTGGGACTCTGGCAACTGCAGCTGATAGGAAGGTGGCTAGGAAGCAAGACGGGGCTCTCTCACTTACCAGCTCAACCTCCACTCCCCTGGCAACTCTGGCTCTTTTCTGCAGGTCTGCTCATGGGTAGCTACAAGCCTCCTCAGGGACAAGCATTGTCTTCTACATTGCCACAGTTTGGTGTTGTCGTTGTTGGTAGGTGCCACTGAGTCACATCTGACTCATAGCAACCCTACTTACAACAGAATGAGACACTCCCCGACATTGTGTCATGGCTGGAACGCATGTTTCTCTGCTAGTCATAGAGTTTTCAATGGCTGATTGTTTTGGGAGTGGGCTGCCAGATCCTTCTCCCAAACCTACAGCACTGGTGTTCCCAGGTGGTCTCCCATCCAAGTATTAACCAAGCCCAACACTGCTCAGCTCCAGAGATCAAAGGGGATCGGATGCCAGAGCAGTATGGCTGCAGACACAGTTGAGTGTAAGTAGAAATAAATGACTTCCCCATGGTTGTCTGGGATATGAGGAAGTCAAGGTGCATCACCCTGCATGAAGCCTCTGAGAAAGGCCCGGCACCCTTGGAGCTGAGAGAAGTCTGGAAGAGGTTATGGGATGAGGGACGTACTTGTGGCACACAGACTCTTCCCCACAACCCCCAAAGCACTCTCATCCACTTTGCCACAGGAAGGTCAACATTTTGGTACCTGCCAAACACCAACCTTTAGCTAAAATACAGTGAGATCAAGAAAGAAGATAAGCCAGGCACAGTGGCACATGCTGGTAATCCCAGAGGGTCAGGAGGCTGAGGCAGGAGGATCACAAGTTCGAGACCAGGGGCAGTCTGTATAACTTAGCAAGACCCTGTCTCAAAAAGCAAAAAAAAAAAAAAAAAAAAAAAAAAAAAAATGGGCGGGGGGTGCAGCTCAGTAGTCCAGCACTTGCAAAGCATGCAGGCAGGAGGCCCTGGGTTCAACCCCTAAAACAGAAAAAAAAAAAAAAAAAGAAAAGAAAGAAAGAAGACAATGCCCTTCATCCTTCTCCCTAAGCATCTTCCTTGTCCCAGTGAGAAGGAAGAATGAACTTAAACAGAGAAGAACATTCCCCAGCCACTTGCCAAATGGACCCAAACCAGGTAGAAGAAGATACCAATTTATCTATCTATCTATCTATCTATCTATCTATCTATCTATCATTTTGCAGTACAAGGGGGCTGAACCCAAAGCTTCATGCATATGCAAATGCTCTACCACTGGAAGGTCCCCCCCATCTGTTTTTTATTTTATTTATTTATTTTTATTTTTATTTTGCAGTACTGGAGGTTGAACCCAGGGCCTCGTGCTCACATGCTTTGCAAGTGCTGTACCACTGAGCTGCACCCCCAGCCCACTTTTTTACTTTTTGAGACAGTCTCACTAAATTACACAGACTGCCTCTGGTCTTGAACCTTCTGCCTCCACCTCCCAAGTCACTAGGATTACAGGCGGCACCACTGCGCCAGGCTCCTTTTTTATTTTTTATCTTGAAACAGGGACTCTCTAAGTTACACAGGCTGCCTCTGGCTTTGAACCCACAATCCTGCTGCCTCTGCCTCTTGAGTTACTGAGATGACAGGTGTGTGCCACCACTCCTGACAGAAGATATCACCTTAAATTAAAGATGAGATTGGAATTTTCACTTGGGCTAGAATTGATTTAATAACTGCAATTGAACAGATAGGAGAAATTCCAGGGTCTGCCCTGGTATTATTAAGTGACAAGGAGAAATGATTTAACACTTAAAGGCAAGGTTTTGAGGGAATTTCTAAATGTTTCATGGCCTGAACCTACCATATTAATACTGTTCCATAAATTAGCCTTAAAAATATTTACAAATAGAGTAAAAGAAAACACCAAAATACTAATCATCTCCATGTGATAGAATTTCAGATTATTCTATTCCTCATTGGGCATTTAAATTTTTTTCTTTTTCATTTTCTTCAACAAGCATACTACCTTTGTAATCAGAAAAAGGGGTATTGTACTTACATATTTTCATTAAAATCCTCTTATTTTATCTTTCATATCCATATCCCAGTCCTGGGCCAAATTTTATTTACATTTCCAAAAGAATTATATGGAAAGAGTTTAAGAATTCATATAGTACTAAAAGACTTATGTCACCAGCTGACATTTCTCTCTTCCCCACTGCCTTCCTCCTCTCATCCCACACCACAGAAACAGAACTGACTTTTTCCTCTGGTATTTATATCCATATTTCTGAATAAAATATAGTCATTCATTGCTTGACCATAGGATATGTTCTCTTTGTTTGGTTGTTTGTTTGGTTTTTTGTTTGTTTTCTGTTTGGGGGGTTTAGGTTATTTTTTTTAAAGACGCAGTGTCACTGTGTACCCCAAGCTGGGCTGGAATTCACTCTATAACCCAGAACTCACTGTGTAGTCCCGGCTGTCCTCTAACTCACATGATCCTCCTGCCTCAGCCTCCCACAAACTGAGATGACAGGCATGCGCCACCACACCCACCTGGAGGATCTATTCTAAGAAATGTGCAGTCAGGCGATTTCATCATTGTGCAAACATCGTAGAGGAAGAGAGTATGCTTACACAAACTAAGACACCTACTAGGTGTTCCGATCTGCTGTACATAGGGTCGCTATGAGTTGGACTCGACTCGACAGCACCTAACAACAACAACAAGGTGATATAACCTTATGGAAACATTGTTTTGTATGCAGTCCTTTATCGACTACATCTATGCCTTCAGATTTTGGTAGTTAACGATTTTGCTCACTCCTTATTCTTTTTTTATTCAAAGGCCAAAAACCTTATTTAGTTTTTAGGGAAACACAAGATGCATGTAAGCATAAACAAAATACAAAACAAAACAACTCAAATCATATAGTCTAGAAGCAGCCCAAGACAGAGTATTTCTGCAGACCAAAGAGTCCCATCAAAATGACAAAGGACACCTGGAAAGTGGCAGGTCAAGGGGCTGAGTCCCTTCCCCTAGAACACTGCATTTTTTGATGAGATTAAAAAAAAAAAAAAAAACTATCAAAAACATCAGAAACATGGAGAGAGTTTAGCACAACCATTGATCCTGGAAACTTTTTAGCACTCACATTGGTGGCACTGCTTTTAATGTCCTTTTCCCTAGTTACGCTGAATTCTTTTTACATCATCAACATGTTAGTCCAATTTCTGTTACTATCACAAGCACTTGAGGCTGGGGCTTTTCAAAGAGAAGAGGTTTATTTAATCTGCGGTCCAGGACCTCATGTGAAATGGCTTCACAATGGCAGGGAAAGAGGAAGAGATCACAGGGAGAGGTAAGAAGCCAGAGGGAGACCAAGGAGAACCAGGCTCACCCTTTTATAATAACCCTCTTGCAAGGACCATTGTTCCTTCCAAGGGCAACACCCAAGGACCCTTACACTAGGCCTTACTTCTTAAAGGTTTCCTCCCAACATTGTCGCACTAAGGACCAAGTTTTTAACACATGAACCTTTGGGCAAGACACCAAAATCACATCCAGACCACAGCACCAACTCCAGACCTTATCATTTTTATCCCATTCCAGTTTTTCTTACTATGATTGTGACTATATAAATATTGTTCCCTACTGAATCAGGGGAATATTAAGATTATATTTTCTTTCTCTCTCTCTTTCTGTTTATTTTTCTTTTTTTTTCTTTTCTTTTCTTTTATTTGAGAAATGGTCTCATTATGTAGCCCAGGGTGGCCTGGAACTCACTATGTTGCCCAAGCTGGTCACAAATTCATATCAATCCTCCTGTCTCAGACTCTCAAGTGCTGGGATTACAGGCGTGTGCCACCACACCTGGCTATATTTTCTTTCTTACACAGTTTTCCATTTTATCTAGAGTTAACTTGCTACTTTTTCTTGAATGTCTAAAATTTTCCTACAACTTCCAATAGTTCTATGAAATATTTTCAATCTTTTTCCCTCATGGTTAAACCTGTCAGGAAATTTATCAACTATTTCACCTATATTTTAAGCTGGAGCTCAAATCTAGATTGATTGTTCTCCAGAAATGCTACATAGCTAACATCTAAGACTTCTCTTTCTCATTATACTTCAATAAAGTGGATATCTTTTAAAAACAAAACCCCAAACCTTCCCTTTTCCCCATCTGCATTGAATCTCTCATTTTTTGCATTCTACATCTTTTTTATGGAGAAGGACATGCCAATCCACTCCCAAAACAATCCCAAAACAATCAACCATTGAAAACCCTACAAGGGTCACTATGAGTTGGACACAACCTGACGGCACCTAACAACAACAACAACAACGTCTTTGTTATTTCTTTGTTTTTATGGAGCATCTCAGTACTTCCTTGAAAAAAGTTTATATGTATGATACATTTTTTTCTGATTCTTCTATTTTGAAAATTCTTTATCCTACCTTCACACTTGGCTGACCATCTGGAGGATATATGAAATTATACACTGAAAATTATTTTCATTCAAAATTTTGCAAGCATTCTATTATCTTCAAACTTTCACTATTACTGTTGAAAAGTGTGATGACATCCTAAATCTCATTTCTTTGTAAATGACTTACTTCTCTCCAGAGATTGTGTTTCTTTTTGTTTCTTTCTTTCTTTTCTTTTCTTTCTTTCTTTCTTTTTTTTTTTCTGTTCTTGTCAGTTGGGGTAATTTTCTAGTTGAACAACTTTGAATAAAGCAGGATGTGTGCTTCTTGAAACTTCTGTAACCAATTTCTCTCAGCTCTCAGTTCAGGATCTTATGCCAGATGCCCGAGGAAAGCCATTTCCTCCGAATCTCTGCACAGCAATGAGAGTACAGGAAACTGTCATTAGCCTGAGCAACCTTGAACAGCTGGGGCAAACCAACATAGTTGAGGCAAGCCAACATTCTCCCTGTCACGGTCATCGATTGCTGTGTAATAAACCACCTACAACTTAGTGACATAAAACAACAATCTTTTTGTAACTTGCATAAGCTACTGGGAATAGTTCACCTTTGTTCCATAATGACTGGGACTTTCGGTGCCTCAAATGCCCAGGGAGAGCCGAATGGGGTCATATGTCAGGGGCTGTCAGCTGATTCCTCAGTTCTTGTCTGTGGCTATGTCTGCTAGAGCTGAATGATCAAGATGGTCCCCTCACTTTTGTATCTGGTAACTGGACTGGAGTAAAATTATGGGGACATACGAGCAATTTTTCTTTCAATGCAACCTGTTCACTCGACTGGCTTAGGTGACCTCACAGCATGGTGGTCACACGTAGGAAGGACATCTGTGGTAGCTGGCTCACCCCAGAATGAACATTTCAAGATACCTAGACAGAAGTCTGAAAAACTCGTGACCTAGACTCACAAAATCTAGAATGTCACTTCTGCCACACTTTGTTGGTCAAGCAAGTCTCTACAGCCAATCCAGGTTCAAGGGTAAAGGAATCCAACTCTACTCAAGGAGAGGAGAACCAAAGAATTTGTGACCATCTTCAATGTTCCATACCTCTTTCAGTACTGTGAGTATATCAGAGTGTAGAATACAACTTCCATCTAAGTAATGAGCCAGAAGACTTAATAAAGCATTAGCCCAGAATATCACAGCAGCAGCCAAAGCAAGGAAAAAACAAATGGAGGACACGGTATTAGAACCAAGAGAAAGTGTCCCTTGAGGACCTGCTAAAGTAAATGATAGCTGGGAGGATTGCCTTTGCAAAGACACACTAGACACCCTCTAAAGGAGTCTTAAATAGTTGAAGGAATTTGACAATAGCTCTTAATAGTATGCAAATAAGAAGGAACTCAGAGAAACAATACCCTTTTATTACTGTATTGTTACCTAGTTTCTCTCTCTCTCTTACATGCACACACACACGCACACATGCACACACACACACACACACACACACACACACACACACACACCAGCAAAGACCAAAGGAAATATCTAGTAAGATTTCTGCAGTGACTTTGTAGCTTTACCATAGAATGATGTCCACATAATACACCATTCAGTCCCTCCATAAAGAATATACCATATAAAATTGGTGGTAGGTCCTATAATTTGCAATCAATAGACATTAAGCACATTAGGGAAATAAAAAAAATGGTGTATGTTCTGACATTATTCATGAGCTTGAGGAAAAATATGCTCATAGCTCTTGCTGTTCCAATAAGTACTTTTCAGAATATAGCAACTGAAGACTGTATCTAAATGTCATAAGAGAGTAAGTCAAAGGAAAGGTTCAGAAAACAAACATACAAAGGCTACAAGAAACACACATGGCTAACAAGAATTCATTCATTGCCACCACCACTAGAAAAGAAATCTTTCAATATCTCTTTAACTTGAAAGAAATTGTTCTTTAGAGGGGGAGGATTGAGACAGAGTCTCACTATGTAGCCAAGGTTGGCCTCAAACTCACAATCCTTCTGCTTCAGCCTCTTGAGTGCTGAGATTTCAGGCACACCCCACCCTACTCAGTTTCTGAAATTGTTCTCTTTGTTTTTTGGGGTTTTTTTTTTCATCCATATCATATCCTATAAGAGCCAGCTCATCCTTACCTTCTCTCACAGAGAAAACTGCCTTGGATGAACTAAGTTTTTCCATGTCTATTCCAGTTTCCTCTCTCAATTTCATCTCTAAAGAATATTTCAGAAGCTACTGATATCCTTCAGACCCTCCAACAGCCTGACCTATAAACCTATGTTGATATCACCCAAGTAGCAAATGAAAATGAGCTACATAGGGTGAAGTTACATTTGTCCAGATTAGAATCCTTATCCAAGAATATAACAACATGGGCTTCAAAATGAAAAGAATCTACATCATGAGCCATACAAATATGTCTTAAAGGAGCTAGACTAACTGGAAGAGGAATATTAATTTACATACCTGTAAAGAATTAGTCCTTTTCCTTTCCAAATGCACAGAGAAAAAAATATTAGAAAAAAGCAAGAACCAGAGATGTTTAGCTCTCTTAATTCAGGGGAAACTTTTTTCCTGTGTTAAATCAATAAGACCTGGTTTCTCCCTGGAGAAGATATGCATAACAGGCAAATACCTTAATATCATAAAAGCCATCTATGACAGACCTACAGCAAACATTATATTAAATGGAGAAAAACTGAAACCATTTCCTCTAAGATTTGGAACAAGACAAGGATGTCCACTCTCTCCTATTCTATTTAACATAGTAATTGAAGTCTTCACCAGGGCAATCAGACTAGAGAAAGAAATCAAAGGGATACAGATTGGCAATGAAGAGGCCAAACTATCATTATTTGCAGATGATATGATACTTTACCTAAAAGACCCCAAAACCTCATCCAGAAAACTTTTATATCTAATCAACTCCTTCAGCAAAGTGGCAGGATATAAAATTAACACATAAAAATCAATAGCTCTCCTTTACATCAACTGAAAGCAGGAAGAGAAGGAAATTATAGATACAATACCTTTCACAATAGCCCATCAGAAAATTAACTACCTTAGAATCAGTCTAACCAAAGACCCTACAGACCTCTGCAAGGAAAATATCAAAACATTAAAGAAAAAACTCACAGAAGATCCTAAAAAATGGAAAGACCTTCCCTGCTCCTGGATCGGAGAATCAATACAGTAAAAATGGCTATTCTGCCAAAAGCAATCTATAGATTTAATGGAATCCCCATTAAAATTCCAATGACAGACTTTACAGAGACAGAAAAAAATGCTCCGAAAATTCATATGGAATCACAAAAGACCATGTATAGCCAAAATACTCTTAAGCTGCAATACTAGTGCAGGTAGAATCACAATCCCTGACTTTAATCTATACTACAGGGCAGTGGTAGCAAAAACAGCTTGGTACTGGCACAAAAATAGGCCTGAAGACCAGTGGAACAGAATAGAAGATACAGAAATATCTCAACATACCTATAGCCACCTGATTTTCGACAAAGGAGCAAAGCAAGTAAATGGGAAAAGGATAGCCTTTTCAATAAGTGGTGCTGGGAAACATGGATATCCACTTGTAGAAAAATGAAAACCAATCTGCATCTCTCAATATGCATGAGATTTAACCCAAAATGGATAAAAGACCTCAACATAAAACCAGAAACTTTAAAATTAATAGAAAATAGGATAGGCAATACACTACAACATATAGGCATAGGAAAGTATTTCCTTAATAGGACTCCAATTGCTCAAGAAATTGCAACAAGAATAGATAAATGGGATTACATGAAATTAAAAAGCTTCTGTACAGCAAAGGAAACAATCAACAGAGTCAAAGAAATCCCCACTGAATGGGAAAAAAATCTTCACTTCCTATACATTGAACAGAGTTCTAATTATCAGAATTTATAAAGAACTCAAGGAAAAAAAAAACAAGAAAACAAATAACCCAATACACAATTGGACAAAGGAACTGAACCAACAGTTCTTAAATGAAGAGGCACGTAAATCTATGAAACACATGAAAAAATGCTCAATATCCCTAACCATTATGGAAATGCAAATTAAAACAACTCTGAGATTCTACCTTACACCAATAAGAATGGCCAAGATCAATAAAACAAATAACAACAAATGCTGGCGAGGTTGCAGAGAAAAGGGAACCCTCTTACACTGCTGGTGGAGCTGTAAATTAGCCCAACCACTTTGGAAATCAATATGGAGGTATCTTAAAAAACTAAAACTAGACCTACTATATAACCCAGCTATATCATTATACCACAGAGACACCTGCATCTCCATGTTCAATGCAGCACTTTTCACAATAGCAAGGATATGGAATCAACCAAAGTGCCCTTCAACAGAAGAATGGATTAAAAAAACTATGTTACACACACACAATGGAATACTAATTGGCAATCAAAAAAATGAAATAACATCATTCATAGCAAAATGGATGGAATTGGAGAAAATTATTTTAAGTGAATGAACACAAGCCCAAAAAGAGAAATACCACATATTCTCACTCATATGTGAGAGATAAATCAAAATTAAAAGAAGGAAAAAAATCCTATACAGAAACTGTATAGTCAACTTAGAAAAGAAGAGACAATTTGGGGAGCAAAAAGGAGGCAGGGACCTAGCAAAAGGAAGAAATGATGGGAAATGAAAGAAGGGAGAGGAGAAACAAGAAGGAGTGAGGAATGAGAACCAGGGTGATCTCAAAGTAAACAGCCCAATTTTAATAGTTTGGGAAATAATTATAATAATACCAATAATACCAAAGAATGGTAATAATACAAATGGGCTAGAAAATCCATGTAATATTACTGACAATGTAAAAGATTGATCACTACAGAAAAGGTTTCGACCTTAAACATAATTGCAATCCAAGGATATATAGAAACATATTCCCACAAAAAAAAAAAACATGCAAGTGGAAGAGAGGCCTTTGGTGGAGGGATAGGACGGAGGGAGGAAGTGCACAGGAGGGTAAGGTGGAATTTATCTGTGCTACGTACAACAAAATGCATATATGGAAATGTCAGAATGAAATGCATGTCAGAATGAATCACATTAAGTTGTACATTAAAAATTTTCCAATAAAAAATAAAAGACCTGATTCCTTTCTATCCATCTTTGGTTTGTCTGTAAAGGTTATGCTATGTCTTATTAAGTATATACTTCTTGCCATGCAGTGTTAAGATATTTTTGCTTCATCTTTTGGTGTTCCAAATTTTGATGGCTAATTTTTTGTTGGGGCTGGGATTTAGCTCAGTTGGTAGAGCACCGCTCTGCAGTCTCTGAGGTCCCAAATTCAATTCCCAGCACCACAAAAATGGGAGAAGGATGTGGCAATCCACTCCCAAGGCAATCCCAAAACAGCCATTGAAAACCCTATGAGGGTCCCTATGAGTCGGACACGACTTGATGGCACCTAACAACAACAACAACAATTATTTATGGAAAGATTAATCCTTAGATGAGGAATGAGTATGTTGCCCATCCACAGTCTATTCTTCTGGGGAAGCAAGTGCTGAGTTGTATTCTAAAGAACATTGTTAAGTATGACTTGGAAAGTGAAGCATTTTGTGATCCATTAAGTTTAGGAACATTAAATTAAGCAGAGTTAAACACGTGTATTCACATCAAGTCTTCTCAAAATTTTAGTTTCAAATACTAAAGAAAATTCAGTCACTAAGCTTCAAATTGTTAGCAGAGGATGGATCTGGAGGACAAGCAGGCTGGAGATTTAGGCCATTGTGGGGAGAAGGAAGATAGAGAGACAAAGGGATAGAGAGAAAGCCACACTTTCTGAGACAGAAATCAGAGAGTGGGCAGGTTCAGGTGTGAAGATCCACAAACGGTTGTGAAGATCCTCAAACAGGTGCATTTATACTTCTGAGTCAGTAATCAGGAAGCACAGAGGTCCAGGAACGAGGCTTCAGGCACCTCCGTACATCTGTGAATAATTGCACTGCAGACAACTGTGAACATCTCTGGGCATCTAAGGACATCTGTGGACTTCTGCGGTCATCTACAGGCATCTGGACCCTGCTGAGAATGCTGGACAGTGCTGAGAACTACAGACACTGCCCTGGACACCTCTGGACACTCCCTCAAGAGATGAGGCTTTGGGGGTTTTAAGTCCTTATCTCATTAAGGAGACAATTATGTCTCCCCTTTTTTTGATCTTTTCTTTGAGTGTGTCATATTTCTTTCATCCTTTAGCTTAGGCTGGACTTGCGAGGTTATAAAATAGGTTTTTCTCTTTATTCCATAAGGGGTCTTGATTCCCCTCTTTGTCCCAGACATGAAATACCTGTGGTTTTCATGTGGAAAGTGAGTTATGGGCTACAAACCAGGTGATTTATAACAGTGCTACTTGTTACAGACCATGGCATTTGTCCTGCTATTTGCAAAGGACAGTATCTATCAAGGAAGTACTAACCACTGATCAAGCCATATGTGTCAAAGGAACCTCACATTGATATTCATGTCTCCAGAGGTGGCTGAGAAGCACAGGGCTACAGAGGGCCTCTTTATCCCCCTTTTCTCCTGCCTAGCATCCCCTACTGAAATGAAGAGTATTCCATTCAGACTCCCCCAAATTTATTGACCTTTATTACAAGCAGGATGGACTGAGGTTGAGCTCAGTTGGTAGAGTGTTGCTCTGTGCTCTCTGAGGCCCTGGGTTCCATCCCTAGCACTGCAAAACTGGGAGAAGGACCTGGCAACCCACTTCTGAAATGATCCCCATACAATCAATCAGCCAGTGAAAATCTTATGAATAGTAGAGAAGAACTGACATAGTGCTGGGCATGGTACAGTGTTGGGGAGTGTTTCCTTATGTTGTACATAGGGTCACTATGAGTTGGACCCAGCTCGATGGCCCGTAACAACAACAACAAGCAGCATAAAAGGTTGTATATTTAATTTTTTTCTGAGTACCTCTTGAGAAATGCTAATTTAGAAATAGCTGAATGGATCAAAATGGAAACATTCCTAGCCAAATTTATTCATAAACTACCAGAACCTATTAATGTTGCCAAATAAATTTATGAAAAACTTTGTGTTTTGTAACTAGATGGCAGCATATAGATTATTTGATTACTGTTCTTTTCTCTGAGTTGGACATGACTCGATAGCACCTAGCAACGACATTCTTTTCTTGCTCTTATAATCAATATAAATATCTGAAATCTTCACAGAAAGTGACCACTTAAACTTTATCCTTACTCTAAGTCTAATTTTGACCATAAAAGTGATGTGGCAGAAGGGGCTCTATAAACTTATAAATAAACGTTCAGTCCCTTAAAGAATTTCTGACACTTTGTTTCAACAAACTCTTATAAGAAGTTTTCCCCATAGCTCCTTTTGGCAGCATATTGACAGGTCATTCCTGACAATTTCATTTTAGGGCAAATATAAGTCTGCTTTCTTTGTTGTTGTTGTGGGTTTTGTTGTTTTGTTTTTGTGAAGAGTTGTACGGTGTGGGGTAGGTTTGCTGAAGCCAGAACCCCTGCATCCTTTGCAAGTGCTCTACCACTGATCTAGTCCCCCAGTCCCTTTTTTATTTTCTATCATGAGACAGGGTCTTCCTAATTTACACAGGCTGTCTCTCTGGCCTTGAACCTGTGATCCTCCCACCTCTGCCTCGCAAGACGCTGGGATTATAGGCATACACCACCATGCCTGGCCTAGTTTACATTCTTTCTAGTTCTTAGTTTCAATAAGAAACATCCAGAAGCAAATGAATGAAAGAAGGTAAGAAAGAGGAAAAGAAAATCATGGAAAAAGAGGAGAAAGGGAAGAGGGAGGTGCAAAGTATGATGTTTGCAAAAAGGCAATATTTGCAAAATGTTTTGTAAAATAGTCATTGTAAATCCTCAGACCTCCACTTAGACTCTTCTTCCCACCATGGCTCAGGAGGCCTACTCTATTTTTCCATTTGTCTTAACCTAGACTTGGCCATGCCTTTTGATTTAGTCAATGTACTATTGCAAATGCAACGCAAGCAGAGACTTTAAAAATACATATAGCTAGGTGTCCTGGCTCATGCCTGTAATCCTAGCAACTCTGGAATCTGAAGCAGAAGGATGGTGAGTTCAAGGCCAGAGGCAGCCTACTCAGTTTAGAGGCCCTTTCTCCAAAGAAAAAAATTTAAAAGGAAGGGGCAGGAAGTGTGATCAGTGATATAGAACTTACCTGAGTTCACCTCCCAGTAATGAAAAAGGAAGAAAGAAAAAAAAAAGTACTTATATGTTGGGGCGTGCTTGCCCTTTCTTACAACTTTTTGGAATCCTGAGTCCACCATGTAAAGAAGCCCAGACTAGACTCTTTGGAAGCCCACATGAAACAGAGAGAAGCCAACCCAGCTGAGGCTCCTGGACTAACCAGTCTACCAACTGACAGGCTTGTACATGAGGCCATCGATAGATCACGGCCCCGGCTGCACTGCTGGCTTAGCATGGACATTGGCCAGGCCAGTCCAGAACCAAAGAACTTCCCAGCTGAACCCACAGAATCATAAGAAATAACAAAAACATATTGTTGTTTTGTGGTACTGGGGATTAAACCTAAGGCTTCATGCATGCTAGGCAAGCACTGTACCACAGAGCCACTATCTAGCCCCCAAATTTGTTGTTTTAAACCACTAAGTTTTGGTGTTACTTATTATGACCCAAAAGCTAATGGATAGGAAACATCTGAAAAGATTAGGAAAACAGCATGCCAAATGGAAAGCAGGAAAACCACCTCAATAATACATACCTTCAGGTTTTGTTTTGTTTTGTTTTTAAAGCTTTACATAGGCAAATAAGTGAGCAATTGAGAAAAGAAAAAGTTGAACTGGCACATAATTTAGCCTGTTTCTTTCATTATTTATCACAAAAATGTAAAACAAGCAACAACTCATTCACATGAAACTCTAGGAATATGAATTCCTGCAGGAAATTCCATGCAAGGAGCGAAGGTAGGCCCCCCACAGGAACAGAAAGGAGTCATCTCCCAGGAGAAAAACTACCTCCCCATGAGGATTTCCTGCCTTTTGGTTCATCCTTTCTTTAAATTGTTGCACTGCTGTGAACATGCCACAGACAGGTTGAGATTCTCTTTTTCCCCAGTTTTGGCCAAAACTGTAAATAAATCCATTTTTTTCCATTCCCCTATCTATCATGTGGTTTTTGTCTTAATGCAGGCAAACATTCAGACCCACAGTCAGCGCTTAGGGCCAAGGCCTCCAGGAAGGATGTTACGGAAATCAATTTAGCATCTACCTTGTCAGCCTTTGATCTTGGATTCAAAGTGGTACATAAAACAGTCATGATTCCTGTTCTCCTTAAGCTTACAGTCTAGTTGAAGGAAACCTGTCATTAACGTAGTATCTTTACAATTATGAAGTATGATAGGTAGCCAGGTGCGTTGGCAAATGCCTGGAATCCCAGCAAATCAGGAGGGGGAGGCAAGAGGGTGGCAGGTTCAAAGCCAGAGGCAGCCTGCACAATTTAGCAAGACTCTGTCTCAAGACAAAAATTAAAAAGGGGAAGGAAGGTGCAGTTCAGTGGCAGAGCACTTGCAAAAGTACAGGCAAGGCCCTGGATTCAGCCCCCTAATACCATAAAAAAATAAAATAAAATAAAAAAAGCTGAGTGTGGTGGCTCATCCCTGTCATCCCAGAGACTCAGGAGGTGGAGGCAAGAGGATCACAAGTTTGAGGCCAGAGGCAGCCTGTGTAATTTAGTAAGAGCCTGTCTCAAAATAAAAACTAAAAAAATGAGCTGGGGATGCAGCTCAGTGGTACAGCACTTGCAAAGCATGCAAGCGTGAAGCCCTGAATTCAACCCCCCAGTATCACACACACACAAAAAAAGTATGATAGGTAATGCAGAAGCTGAATATGCACACAGACAAAGTATAGAATGCAGGACTATAGGGAGCACTTGAATTCAGTCCAGCATCAAGGGTGGGCCAGTTCTTTCCTGATTTAAAAAAAATTTTATCAAAATAATGATTGTTGTTATTGTTGTTAGGTGCCATTATGTCAGGTCCAACTCATAGCGATCCTATGTACAACAGAAGGAAACACTCCCCGACACTGTCAGTGCCTCTCTGCTATTCATAGGGTTTTCTATGGCTGATTGTGTGGGGATTGTTTCAGAAGAGGGCTGCCAGGTCCTTCTCCCATTTTTGTGGTGATGGAACCCAGGGCCTCAGAAAGTGCAGAGCAGTACTCTACCAACTGGGCTCAATCCCAGCCCAAAGTAATGATTACATTAGTTAAAAACAACAGAATCCAACTTCCCACTCCAAGTTCTGTTTTCAAGATGCAACCCTTGCAATTTATGTAGCAATTTCTCCATATTCCTAAAGTATATGCTTCTAGAGTCCTCAGTTGGCAATGTAAAGAAGCACAGGCTAGATTTTTAGAAGATAGTAGACACTTGGCACAGAAGGGAGCTGACCTTATAGACATATTTATAAATATAATTTATTCATTTCCTCCAAGAGTGGATGAAGACTTAATGATACAAGGCGCACCCCACCTATCCTTCCCATCAGACTTAAAGAGACCTGTGGAATGACAGGTTGAGACTTCCAAGATGGAAAAGAGACACTTTGGATAAAAAGAGGAGTGGGCATTCAAAGTAAAGGAAGTAAAGGTGGACCCGAGGCAGGATTGTTGTTGCTGTTATCAGGTGCCTTCAAGTCGGATCCAACTCATAGCGAACCTCATAGGGTATTCAATGGCTGATTGTTTCAGGATTGCTTCAGGAGTGGATTGCCACATCCTTCTGGTTTTGCCATGCTGGGGATCAAACCTGGATCCTCAGAGACTACGGAACAGCGCTCTACCAACTGAGCTAAACCCCAGCCCCTGAGGCAGGGTTGTTGTTGTTGTTGTTCTTAGGTACATTCAAGTTGGATCCAACTCATAGCAACCATGTCCTCTTCCTGGTTTTCGGTGCTGGGGGTGGAACCCAGGTCCTCAGAGAGTGTGGAGCAGCACTCTACCCACTGAGCTAAACCCCAGCCCCTGAGGCAGGATGTTGTTGTTAGGTGCCGTGGAGTCAGTGGGTGTCTGACTCAGTAGCCCTATATACAACAGGCAAAACAGTATTGTTAGTGTTTCTCTGCTGTTCATAGGGTTTTCAATGGCTGAGTCGGTCCTTTTCCCAAGCCTACAGCACCTGGTGTTCCCAGGTGGTCTCCCATTCAAGTACTAACCAGGTCCAACCCTGCTTAACTTCTGAGATCTGATGGGATCAGATGCCATAGTAGTATGGCTGCAGGCTGTGGCAGGATAGGAAGGGAAAAATTGAGGGATCTGGGAAGGAAAGGGCTTTTCACCTGGGGATCTAGTCTGAGTCTTACCAACAAATTCCAGCACAGCCAAAAAAGGAAGGCCCTGTGAGAACAGCCTACATCAAAACCTGTGCCTCTCTAGGACTCTCACTAAACCAGATTAGGAGCTACAATTAAAATGGACAGACCTAGGTAATTTCTTTGTGACTAGATGTAGTAAGAATTTCCTCGAGCCAGGCGCAGTGGCACACACGAATAATCCCAGTAACTCAGGAGTTGGAGGCAGGAGGATGACAAGTTCAAAGCCAGAGGCAGCCTGCATAATTTACCAAGACCTCCTCTCAAAATACAAAGTAAAAACTGGCTTATAGGGGTGCAGCTCAGGGGTAAAGCATGTGTAAGGCCCTCTGGTCAACCTCTCTGTACTGCAAAACAACAACAACAACAACAACAACAACAACAACAACATAAAAAATAAAGGATTTCCTCGACTATTTGACTATCCTAAACAAAATGTTATAACAATGCTCCTTTCCCTATCTGTAAATCTGCATTATGCACTTGCTGGAACTCCATTGAGCAATACCACTTCAAAAGCCCCAAAATTATACCTGTATCTGTTGTGAAGACACTTAGGCATGACTCACTCTCTTGAGAGGCTCGCATTCATGTCTCAGATTTCTACTATTGTTTCCTTACACCTGCCTCCCTCTCCCTCCCTCCCTCTCTCTCTCTCTCTCTCTCTCTCTCTCTCTATCTCTATCTCTATCTCTATCTTTCTCCCTCTCTCTTTCTCCATGTCTTATCCTTTATTTTACCCAAGAAACTCTGCAATTGTGTTTCATTCTCTGCCTTGGCATGAAATTCATTTTTGCAACTGCATCAAGGTCCCCAAAAGGGGAACTCCTTACAGCACAGAACAACTTTGGGGTACAGCACCCCCACCACGCTGACAGACCTTCAGGCAGGAAAGAGCTTGGCTCACTTGAAGAGTTAAAGTTGTGGAGCTGAAGCAGCATCCTGAGCCGGACATAAGACAGAAGGGAAGTGGCAGATATAGACAGAAAGTACAAGACCTTGAAACCTTCTAAGAACTGGATTTTGTATGGGGTGATTTTTTCTTATCAAATGAAAAGACTAGAGCCAGGCCCACTCCTGTAATCCCATCACTCAGGAGGCTAAGGCAGGAGGACTGATACAAGTTTGAGGCCAGCCTGGGCTAGAGAACTGGAGGCTCTATTTCAAAAGGAAGCCATTTTTTAAAAAAGGTGTTTTGTTTTGTTTTTTAAATAAATAACTAATATACAATATTGTTACCACAAAAGGAAATCAATGTGACAGACAAATGACTTAACCTTCCTAGAGACCCATTTGGCTATAAAAATCAAAAGATAAGATTTTTCCATGCTCTTTGAACCCAGAAATTCCACAAGATTCTAGGAAATCATCAAAGCTGTACACAAACATTCCTTTTCAGATATGTTTATTTCACTGTTTTTGATAATAGTGAAAATTTAGAAGCAACCAAAATGTCAAACGGTGACTGATGAATGGAATAATTATAAATATGTCGTTAATGGATTACTATTGAACCATTCAAAATTATTATAGACATCTACACATATATGGGAAAAAGAAGGTTACAAAGTAGCATATTCAATAGAATCCCAATTAAGTAAAAGGAAAATTGTCCATCTTTTCGGGGAAGTAAATGACAGAAAAAATATAGAGCCAAAGATGGTGGTGATTGTTGTTAGATGCCATCGAGTTGTATCCAACTCATAGCAACCCTCAAAGGGTTTTGAATAGCTGATTGCTTCAGGAATGCCTTGGGAGTGGATCGATACATCTTTCTCTCATTTTTGCAGTGCTGGGAATCGAACCCAGGATCTCAAAGATTACAGAACGGCGCTTTACCAACTGAGCTTAATCCCAGCCCAGCCAAAGGTTAGCAAATGCTTATATCTGTAGATGGAGTTAAGAGTACTGCAGATGAATGTGCAAAATGAGACCCATTAAGTTGCACACTAAAAGTTACTAATAAAAAAAGTTTAAGCAAAAGAAAGAAAATTATTTAGTGAAATGTTCATTCTCTGAAGATCTGAAAGTTTTTACCCTCAATACTCAACAGCAAGCTGTATCTGTGGGTCAGAAATACTATACAGAGGCTATTTATATGCATGGATTGTCATGTGTAAAGATTAGCATAGAAAACAGTGTCAGTCAAAATACAGAGAATACACACAGTATAAATTCAGCTCTGTAACAGACACTAAAATAATTAGAGAAAAATATACTTGCCAAAAAAATGTTAAGTCTGAACCAAGGGTGGAGAGAAAGTGCCAAAAGAGAAAATGAAAACTCTCTGTCAAATATCTCTTCTCTGCCCAGGTTATGACACAGATGGATGGATAGGAAGGAAGACAGAATCTCCATCCCTCACGAGCACCCGGCAGCTACAAAGGAAAGTCTCCGCTTCCATTCATCACATTATAGATAAGTCACACACGATTAAGGAGATTTAAAAAAGCTCAGGCATCCCAATATTGTGATCCTTATAAAACAGAGCTGCATGACAGCCTGCTTCTCCACAGCATTTCATGAAAACACCCTTCCACCTACGCACATCTGCTTAGGAATCCCCAAAGATTGCTTAGACTGTGACGTAGGGTTTCCTCTGGGTGAAGGCTGATCTCTTTATCTCCCTTTGTTGATATTCTCCGGGTAATTAAAAATGGGAAAAGATGTGGACTAACACGTCTTTGAAAACAAACTCACCTTTGCCTATTATGATGTTTCCCTAAATAGACTTTGGGGAAGGGAAGTATGTTGTGCGTCATCAAGAAATCATTAAGATTCTTAGTGTTTTAGAAATTCAAATTCAACAGAACTGATTTTATTTTCTCCTTTTTAAATGTAATCTCTGTTTTCTCAACTTTCTCCACTATGTAATTACTTGCAAAGACAGAAGAATTAATGTTATTAATTTCCATATCTTATTACTAGTTTGTGACTTTATTTTAAAAATCGTAAATATAAGAATCCCAGGAGACTGGAGTCCCTGAGTTTGAATGGTAGAAGTAATAATGAACATGATTTGGCAGTCACAGTTGCCTGGAGCATGAATTCAGTAAGAACATCTCAGAAACACAGAATTCTAGAGGAGCTAAAGTTCTAATCGAAAATGAAGAGGCAAAGAAGTATGTCTATTTATGGATGCAAGAGTCTATACATAATATGTTACATCTGAATGTCTAAAAAGAGGATGACGGTGGCAAATTGCATTTCCCAAAGATGGTCACATTATCTGCCATCCTTGGGACTCATGCACAACGTGGCCTTGATGCTTCCCAGGATGGAATAGAATCGACTTTCCCCTCCTCCTCCTTTACCCTGGGCTGAGTCCCGACTCACTTGGCATATGTGTAACATTCTATGCAGAATGGATGGAAATAACACCTGATTTTTAAGGCTGGATCAGAAGAGGCATTATAACTTCTGTGCTGTTCACTGCAGTTCTCACCCCTGAAGCCTGCAGCTGCGAGCCAGGTGTGGTCCATGAAACCACCCCCACCCTTTCACCCCACTGCCCCACACCTTTCTAGCTTCTCTCTACTTTTGTCCACATTTCTCTATGAAAGGGAAATCCACACTAGGCATTGTGGCACATGCCTGTAATCCCAGCACTCAGGAAGAGGCTGAAAGATCAATGCAAGATCAAGGACAGCCTAGACTATATAGTCAGCCTCAGATATACAGCAAGACCCTGTCTCAAAAAAAAAAAAAAAAAAAAAAAAGGCCTGCAGCAGCCATCCATGTAAGCAGCCCAATGGTTCTGAGGCTCAGCTGAAATATCATGGGGTAAGATGCTCACAGCAGGGAGTGAGAGAGTTGCCAATAGCCCCAACCTCACTGGCTTCTGCTGTTCTAGCCCCAGCCACTGTGTCATTGCTTCCTCATTAGAGACCACAACCAGACCCACCCACTTGCATTCCTCGCCCACAGAAAAGCCATGTGTGTGCTACAGGAAAAGTACTGAAGGTCGTAAGGGATGTGATTAGGCCATCTATGTCCCTGAACCGGTGCTTATCACCGTATGGCTCCTACCCTTCCTGACTAGTACACAGGGGCCTTATCTTTCTTGAGGATTACATTTCAGGGAGAAGACTCCTAGGTCCTTGAGAAAAACATTCCAGGATTGTAGAAGATAGACAAATAGCTCAAAGAGACAGAGAAAGGATTTACAATGGTAAGTTTTCTAACATAAATACTCCAAGAAAAAGGAGGTGAGAGGTCTATCATCAGGCTTTGACTGTGACAAACTGATTTTTTTTTTTTATTGGCAGCCTTGAGTTTATGCAAACAAGAGCATAAAGGGGACTGGGTTGTCCCAGGGGTGTGATTTTTGACTGCCAAAAACCATAAGAGACCTTGGTTCAATGTCTTAGTGCAGATGTGAAATGGACCTTTTCATTTGGAAAGGTTCTGCAGTTCTCAGTTGCTGCAAAGTGCTGGGTATGAATATGTCCCCTAAATTTTAGGTATTGCAAATTTAATCCCCAAAGTCACATGTCAATAGCATTTGAGAGCCAGGCACAATGGTGTACACCTGTAATCCCAGAACTTGGGAGGCTGAGGCAGGAGGGTCAACTCAAGTTCGAGGCCAGCCTGGGCTACACAGTGAGAGCCTGTCTCAAAAAAAACACGAAAAAAGAAATGTATTTTAAAGGAGACCTTTAGGAAGTAATTGGCTTATAAGGGCTCTGTATTACGAATAGATTAATCCACTTAGGGATTAATGAGTTACTTCAGAGTGGCTGTGTTATAAAAGCAAGTTCTCTGGCACCATGTGATGCCCTTTGCCATATTATAACGGCCCTCACCAGATGATAACCAGATGCAGGTGCCATGCTCTTGAATTTCCCAGCCTCCAGAAGCCTAAGCTAAATAAACCCATACTTTTATAAATTATTTGTTCTCAAGTATTTGTTACAGCAATAGAAAAACAAACCAAGACAACAATACTTGATGTGATCAAAATTTTGTTACCTAAAAGCAAGAAGGGGGTATAACAAAAAAACTAAAATATATGGCATTAGGTTTAAGATTGTGCTGCAGGGGATTGAGGATGTGGGTCAAGGCTCTAGGTTCAATCCCTACTACCAAAAAAAAGAAGAAGAAAAAGAGGCTAAGGAGTAGAAGATGCTAGAAGGATCATGAGGAGACTGCCAGAGAACAGGGAATGCTGAAAGAGCCTATAAGAGGCCATCAGTGAAGGCTGACAGTGTAAAGGGAGCAGAAAGTTACTGGAAGATGGAAGAAACAAGATTTGATACCTGATAGCAGAAGTTTAGCACACTCCTGCCTGCAAGAATGAGGAAAATAGAAAGTGCACCTAACGTACTCAGTGATCCAGCGAAGGAGATTTCTGGGCAGAATATTAAAAACACCAGTGGTCTTCTCTTGGCTGCCTGTGATAAACTGTTCAAAAGAGATGAGCTTCATTGACTGATTGAGTGGGGCATAGTGGTGCACACTTCTATTCCCAGCTGTGGGGAGGCTGAGGTGGAAGATGGCTTGAGCTCAGGATTTCAAAGTCAGTGTAGGCAACATAGCAAGGCCACATCTCAAAAAAAGAAAAAAATAGAAAAAAAGAAATGATTAATCATTAATAGGTTGGGGATATAGCTCAGTGGTGGAGCACTGTCTTAGCTTTTGAAAGGCCCTAGGTTCAATCCTCTAGCACTGAAAAAAAGGAAAAAAGGAAGAAAGGAAGAAAGAAAGAAATGAAGGAAGGAAGGAAGGAAAGAAGGAAGGAAGGAAGGAAGGAAGGAAGGAAGGAAGGAAGGGAAAGAAAAGGAACTGTTCATTTTTCATAGAAACTGAGAGGAAATATAAGGACCCAAGACTTACTGACTTCAAAAATTAAATGATTTCCTTTCAGGTTTTCCAGACAGAAGATCCTCAAAAGACACAGCTATATACTCAATTACTTCTTAATATAATAAGATACAATAATAGCTTTTTAATTTGATCTTTTCACTAGCATGATTGATCAAAAATTATTTTTGTAATTAGTAGTCTTGACTAGGCATTAAGAGAACCAAGTTATCCACTTGTGTTTTATTCATTTATTTTTCTGTTGCTGAAGATCAAACTGAAGGCCTCAC
This sequence comes from Pedetes capensis, assembly GCA_007922755.1. Taxonomy (NCBI): domain Eukaryota; kingdom Metazoa; phylum Chordata; class Mammalia; order Rodentia; family Pedetidae; genus Pedetes; species Pedetes capensis. The sequence goes on along the minus strand of VMDO01008147.1, from coordinate 21,121 downwards.
ACATGCTAGGCAAGCACTCTACCACTGAACTATATCCCCTTCCTTCACTTATATTTTATATATTGAATATTTGGAACAACTCCGAGAGATTAGACATTTCAAACCTGCTTCTCCTATCCTGCCTATGGACTGCCTATGCCGCATCCCCTACTGCATATTCATATTGATACATTCCCTGCTCTTGGACCTGTGGAAGAAAGGAAGGCAAGTGAGTGGCACAGTGGCCAGAAATCCTGAAATCCATTTCTACAAAGGGGTGGTGAGTAATGTCTATGGGACTGACTAGGAGCCATGTAAATACATCCCATTGGGTAATAATACAGATGGGCTAGAAAATTCAGGTAATAGTACTGACAATGTAAAAAGATAGTTCACTACAGAAAAAGTTTTGATCTTAAACATAGTTGGGGTCCCAGGATATATAGAAAAATATTACCACAAAAAGACATGCAAATGGAAGTGAGGTCTTTGGTGGACGGGTGGGATGCGGGGAGGAAGTGCACAAGAGGGTAAGGGGGAACTTATCTGTGCTACATACAACAAAATGCATATATGGAAATGTCACAATGAAATGCATGTCAGAATGAAACACATTACATTGTACATTAAAAATTTTCAATAAAAATAATGAAAAATAAAATAAAATCACACAAAAAATATGTACATATATCCAATTGAACCCAAGCTAAACATAGCCCCAGCTCATCTTCATTTCTACTAGATTCCAACCATGCCCATGTCCCCTTCAGTGCGACTAACATGAGAAGTTGGAGTAGAAAGAGAAAGTGCAAAATCTTTGGGAATTCGTAGAAAGACATCTGACCTTGCTAAGACGCCCCATGGGAATGTGGACAGATATTAGGCAAGATCCCCAAGGCCTAAACATCATTAGCTGCATGGTGCAACCCCCTCTGGATGTGCGTTTCTTTTCTTTTCTAACAATTTTTATCACATTTTAAACAATTTGTTTTAAACAACAAGTTGGCGTGCTGTTAAGTTTACCTCTCTAAAGTTTACAATATTTTTAGAACATCTACAAAATTGTGCAGCCATCACCACAATCTAAATTTAGAACATTTCTGTCACCCTAAAAAGATAGGCTGGATGGGAATGGTGGCAAATGCCTATAATCACAGCAACTCAGGAGGTAGAGGCAGGAGGATTGCAAGTTTGAGGCCAGGGGCAGCTTACATAATTTAGCAAGACCCTATCTCAGGATAAAAAATAGTAAAGGGGCTGGGGATGCAGCCGAGTGGTAGAGCACTTGCCAAGTATGCATGAGGCCCTGAACTCAGCCCCATAGTACCACCACACACACACACCTACACACCTACACACACACACACACACACACACACACACACACACACACAGCCTGTATCACTTCCCCAGCCCCAACAACCCCAGGAAACCCCTAATCTACTTTCTGCCTTTTCCTGTATGAATTTGGGTCAAACACAAATTTACCTCCTCCTACTTTTAAATCAGAACAACTAGTCTTTTTCTGTTCATATGACAACAATTATTATTTGAAAAAATATGTATGGGATGATTAGATCAGATTTGCTTTTTTTAAAAAAGGATCTGGGTTGTTTGTTCTTGTTTTTGTTTTTGTTTTTGTTTGAGGTATGATTATCCCAGAGTAAAATGCATTCTTTGCAGTTACAGAGAGCTGAATTTTGACAAGTAACAAAGGTTATGTAATGACAATGCTGAACTTTGCCTGAAACCTGTACTCCTAGGTAATGATGATGATTAAGAAATCTCCTACCCTTTTGAGTTTCAGGAAATAATCTATTGGAAAGAACCCTTCTCTATAAAACTTAGGTAAGACTCCTATTTACTTACCACAACGCCAGACACACAACTTCCAGATTGCTATTCTTTGCCTCATAAATGATCAGTTGAGTTGTTTGCCCTCTCCCAATTAATCAATTAGAACAAATTCTTTTAACCAAACTCTGGCTAAGATTCTGTCCTCCCAGTAGCTCCTGAACTTCATTCCACATCAGTCTGAGTCAGTAGATCACTTCTCCTTAAAAGACCCATCTGAAAGAAGTTGACCTCAGGGTAAAACATTCTCCCTCCATGACATCACCTCCAGTTTTCAGGCCACACCCCCACACCTTTCTAGCTTCTCTATACCTTTGTTCATTTTTCTCTATGAAAGAAAAATGCATGCCAAGCAGTGGGGCACATGCTTGTAATTCCAGCACCCAGGAGACAGGAGGATTAACTGGAGTTCAAGGCCAGCATGGTCTACACAGTGAGTTCCAGGCCAGCCTGGGATACACAGCAAGACTCTGTCTCAAAAAAACAAAAGAAAGAAGGAAGGAAGAAAGGAAGGAAAAAAGAGAAAGAAAGGAAGAAAGAAAGAAAAAGGAAGGAAGGAAAGAAAGAAAGGAAGGAAGGAAAGAGAAAGAAAAAAGAAAGAAAGAAGAAAGAAAGAAAAAGAAAGGAAGGAAAAGAAAAGAAAGGAAAGGAAGGAAAAAGAAAGAAAAAGAAAGAAAAAGAAAGAAAGAAAGAAAGAAAGAAAGAAAGAACGAAAGAACGAAAGAACAAAAAGACAGAGAAACAGAGAAATAGATCAAATAAAGTATCTCTTTATCTAAATTCAGGAGTTGTTTGACAGTAAGCACCACTGCAATAATGATATATTGTGCATCTCACCAAAGAATTCATGCATGCCCCTGTGTAATCAGTTCACTCCCCTTCACCCATGATCTATTTATAAGTTGCCTTTTCCTGATTGTTACAAAAATAGAATCATGCAGTAAATAGCCTTTTGGACCTGGTCTCTTTGTTAGCATCATGTTTTGAGGTTCATCTATATTACTTCATGTATAATAGTTCATTATTTTTATTGTTCCTGCATGTATGTATCAAAATTTGTTTATCTAGCCAAGCACCATGGCACATGCTTATAATCCCAGTGACTTGAGAGGCTAAGACAAGAGGATCACAAGTTCAAGGCCAGAGGCAGCCCGCTCAGTTTAGTGTGTCCTTTCTCTCAATAAAAAATAAAAAAGAGGCTAGGGGTACAGTTCAGCAGAAGAGAACTTGCCTAGCAAATGCAAAGCCCAGGGTTCAACTCCCCAGTACTGCAAAAATAAATGTATTTTTTGTTTGTTTATCTATTTTCCAGTTAATGAATCTTCCTCCAATTCTGATAGCATGTTCTTCATCCAAAACAAAAACAAAAACAAAAAACAAAAAAACAGCTTCTCAGATTATTTGCTCAGCATAGAGATTAAAGAGGTACAGTGAAAGGATATGGCTCTAATGCACACATTTCCTGACTCTAAACCAAGCAGTGTTTCTTTATTTGAACAACTGTCTCCTGGTCCAAGCACAGATTCCTCATGAGTACAATTAAGTGTTCTGGTATTCCCATTCTTCACAGTGTTATCCATAATATGTTGGGATCCACACAGTCAAATGCTTTTGCATGGTCAATGAAACATAGAAAGACATTTTTCTGATATTCTCTGCTTTCAGCCAATATCCATCTGATCTTCATGATAAACAGAGAGAAGATTGGGCTTGTCCAAGATTTTGTTTTACTGGGTTCTACAATCAACACCCATGGAAGCAGCAGTCAAGAAATCAAAAGATGCATTGCACGGGGAAAGGTCATTGCAAAAGACCTCTTTAAAGTATTGAAAAGTAAAAATGTCACATTGAAGACAAAGGTGCACCTGACTCAATCTGATGGTAGTTTCATTTGCATCATATGCTTGTGAGAGCTGGATGTTGAATAAGGGAGATAGAGGAATTGATGCTGTTCAATTATGGTGCTAGAAATGAATATTGAATATACTGTGGGCTGCTAAGAGAACCAACAGATCCATTCTAGAAGAAATGCAACCAGAGTGTTCTTTGGAAACAAGGATGGCTAGACTGCATCTTATGCATTTTGGACATGTTGTCAGGAGGGACCAATCTCTGGAGAAGGATATCATGTTTGGGAGAGTGGCAGGTCAATGAAAAAAAGGAAGACCCTCAACTACATAGATTGGCACGGTGTCTGCAACAATGAGATTAAACATAAAATGATTATGTGCATGGCACAGTGTCAGGGAGTGCTTCATTCTGTTGTGCTTAGCGTCACTATGAGTTGGCCCTGACTTGACGGCACCTAACGACAAATTTTCCAGTTGATGGACATTTGGATTATTTTTAGTTTGGGATGATTATGAATAAAGCAATTGTGTATGCTCACATTAAGTTTTATATATAGCCAAAATTGGTTGTGCATGCCTGTAATCCCAGCAACTAGGAAGACAGAGGCAGGAGGATCATGAGTTCAAGGCCAGAAGCAATCTGAGTAATTTGGAAATACCCTGACTCAAAATAAAAAAGTAAAAAATGGGCTGAGAGTGCAGCACAGTGGTAGAGCACTTGCAAAGTATGTGTGAGGCCCTGGGGTCAACCCCCAAATACTACAAAAAAAGAAAAAAAGTTTTATGTACAGACATAATTTCATTTCTCTTGGGTTAATACCTAGGAGAATGATCACTGGGTAATATGGTAAGAGTATGCTCAACTTTATGGGTAATTGTCAAACTCTTCGCAAAGTGTACTATTTTGCATTAGCTCCAGCAATATGTGAGAGTTATAGTTGCTCCTTGCTGTGGTTTGAATGAAGGTCCATATGTAAAGGTTTGATCTCCACTGTAGAAGTTATTAGGAGATGCTCTGGATATTTAAGGGATGGGGATAGGTGTCTAGGGAGCTCTTTATGGGCATGCCTTCAAAAGGAATTATGAGAACCAGGTCTCTTTCTTTTCTTCCTAGTTTGTAATATGAGCATTCATTCTTGCCATGACGTGCTGCCCTCATCTGCTTCCTAATCTTGAACTTGAATCTCCAGAAGTATAAGCCAACATAAACCTTTCTTTACTTGATCAGAGCATGTGTTAGGTATTTTGTTGTAGGAACACAAAGATGACTAATACATTCTTTTTCTGTTTGTTTTTGTTTTGAGATAGGTCTTGCAATGTAACCCAGGTAGACCTTGAACTGATAGCCTTCCTGCCTCAGCCTTCTGAGTGCTAGGATTACAGGTATGCCCAACCACACCCAGCATGATGTTGAACATTTTTATGTGGGGTTGGTGTAGTTTTGTTTTTGCCATTTGTATTTCTTCTTTGAAGTGTCCAAATCTTTTCTGTTTTTTTCCCTCCCAAGTACTGAGATCATAGTTGTGCACCACCACAGGTCACCCTTGCTCACTTTTTAATTGAATTACTTAGTAATGAACACATTTGATAATTCTGCATACAAATCTTTCATCAGATATGTGACTTAGCCTTGCAATTTGTAACACTGGCTTTAAAAGAGCAGAAGTTTTTCATTTTAATAAAGACCAACTTTTCTTTTTTCATTTTTAGGATTGTGGTTTTGTGTCTTAAGAAATCTTTGGTTAATCCAAAATCATAGTTTTTCCCCTGTTTTCTCTTAGAAAGTATAGGTTGAGGTTCTTATTTTTGTACAGGTGTGTCCAATTGTTTCAATACTATTTGTTGAAAAGACTGCTCTTTCTCCATTAAATCACCTTATTTAATCGAGTCTAGGTTCCATTCCATTGATCTCTTTTGTTAATACCACAACATCTTGATTATAGTAGCTTTATGGTAAGACTTAAAACCAAGGATTATAAATCCTCCAATTTTACCCTTTGTCAAAATTGTTTTATTTATTTTAGTGTCTTTGTACTTTTATATACATTTTCAAACCATCTTATGAATTTTTGCAAAAAAAGGGAAAAAAAAGAAAAGAAAAGAAAAATCTTTGAGATTTTGATTAAGATTTACTATAGATCAATTTAGGGGATTGACATCTTAATACTAAGTCTTCCATAAACAAGGTAAATCTCTCCATTTTAGATTTTAATTTCTTTAATAAAAAATTATATATTTTCTATATAAATCTTGCATATGTGTTGTTATATTTATTTCAAAATATTTCATGTTTTCTATGCTGCTGTAAATAATACTCCATTCAGGGTTGAATTAGTCCACCCAGAAGATAAATTGAAGTCCTAACTCCCTCACACCTCTAAATGTGAACTTATTTGGAAATATAGTTGTTGTCGATGTAACTAGGAAAATTAAGTGTAATTTTTATGGTTTGGATATGAAATGTCCCCACAAAACTCATATGTTGAAGGATTGATCCCACAGCAATATTTAGAGGTGATTGGATCATGAAGAATAATGCAATAATGAATTCACAGCTGAATAGCCTATTAGGAAGTGGACTCTAGCTGGAGAAAATAGGCCACTGGGTCCATGACTTTGAAGGATGTATCTTGAACCTGGTCTCTTCCTGTTTCTCTCTCAGCTTCCTGTCCACTGTGAAGCGAACAGCTTTGTTCCACCATGCCCTTCTGCTGCTATGATGTTCTGACAACCACAGATACATTGCAACAGAGAAAGCCAACCATGAACTGAACCCTCTGAAACTACAAGCCAAAATAAATCCTTCTACTCTTATTTATCTCAGGTATTTTGTCACAGAGATGGAAAAGTGATTAACGTGGAGGTCATACTTGTTAGGTCCAAAGAAGAGAGATCACACCATCACACTAGGCCATATGTAAAGCAAAAGGCTTTTATTATTAGCACCTGTGTGAAGGTGGGCTGACTCTACTAAGAGGAACAACAATATTTCATTGGAGGAGAGTTGTTATTATAGAAGCTTTGGGTAAAGGGGGCAGAGACTGGGGAATGGAATGTTTCAAACAGGCAGATTGATACAACTCTGTTGGTTTTTGCTTCAGACTTCCCAGTGCCTTGTAGTTTTCCTTTGAATTGCCATTTCTTCTTATCTCAGAGCTCAGATGTGGATTACCTTTATCTTTGACCCCTTTACGAGCTGTTTATCTGCAAGTTTCAGGCTATAGGGGGTTAGTGAAAAAATACAGAAGTGACCCACTTATGGGGTTGGGGTTGTGGGCTGCAGGCTACAGGCCAAAGGGAGTAGGGAATGGAGGAAAAGTACAGAATCTATCCACCTGTGGGAGCTGAGGCCTTATATTTCTTTCTTTTCTGTTTTATACAGAGGGAAGAGAAAGAGAGGTGTGTTGTTTCTCTGTCTACTTCCTGCATGGCAATGGGGGCATCATGGAAAACCCAATAAGGAAAAATTATAAGTGACTGGTTTCAGGGAGAGGGCAATATCCTCTAGCCTGTAAAAGAATGTATTACTCCACCGTTGAATTGACCATGGCCTGTATGCAGTCCTCTAGGAAATGAGGAAAAAATGGATTAAGCAAAGACCAAATGTAATTAAGGAGAAGGTCAAAAGTAAGGGACCAAGGAAGGGCATCAGCCAGGTGAGCTAATAAGAGAAGAGTCACCAGGCCCAAGAGTCTTAGAGTCCTGATCTGTGTTTTTAATTCTTTCCCTCAATTCCTGGACTTTCTGAGTGATTATACCTTATTGGTTAACATAACAACAACATTCTTCTCCAAGGAAAATACAAGTGCCTCCTCTTTTTGCTGTTAAAAGATCTAAAGCCCTTCTATTTTGGAGGACAACTGCTGCTAATGAATTGATCTTGCTTTGTAATGTAACTAGAGAGTTTGTGACTCTCTCCATATCCTCATTTAGTTCTTGAGAGAGTTTATAATAAAAGTGAGTGGAGGTGGTAATGCTTCCTATGCCAGTTCCCAGTGAAATTATAATGTGAGTGCTGATCAGGAGAGGCAGGAGGACTGCCTGTTCATATCTTTTTTGGGAAACTAGGGATTGTTCAATCTGTTGGTCAAAAAAAAATGGACTGCTTGGGATTGAGGAAAGAGAAAGGCAAAGGTGGACTGAGGGCTTGTTTAGACACCTGTAGTCCATCTTATTGCAGATGAAAAACAGACCAGTTGGGAGGTAAGCAGTCAAATTTATAGATACATCTTGAATGAAAGTGCAATATAAGTGAAGAGCAGTGTTAGAAACAGAATAATTAGCACAGATAAGGTTTAGAAATGGACAGCTAGATTGTTGAGAAGTGGTCTCAATAGACTCATTGTATTAGAGAAAAAGAGAGAAGTTCCTGTTGATAGAGATTGGGGTGGGGACATATGGACTCTGGATGAAGTTAGCTGGGAAATCTGAATAATCTGGTCTTAAAAGGTTAAAAGTGGTATTGAACAGGGAATAGAGGTGGGAATAAGTATCAAAATCATCCTTTAAATTGGATAGATCGGGACCTTTATAGGATGGTGGAGTGATGTTTCTTTTAATTGTGGTACTGGTGTCTTGTATGTTTTTGTTCTCTTGTATTATCTTGAACTCCTCCTCCATCTGAATATCCCCAATGAGTGGGTTGGGTCCAGCATTTTCGGGTATTCTATCTGAATGGACAGGAGGAGCCAACTACCAAGCCTTCCCAATATGTGTGTTGTCCATATAAGCATAGAATAGCCCTGTGATAGCATCTTTTGGGCATGTAGGTGAAGGCTTGAAAGCCAGTTGGGATGTAGAAATGAGAATTTTTGTTAATGAATCTACCATGCAACATGGAGGGAGCTGAATATTCCTTAGGGCAAGGAGGGTGGAAAGTTGTGTATCGGACAGCAAAGAAGCTGGTGAGGCACAAGAAGGGTGTCAGGAGCATAAGTGGCTGGATCAGAGTGAGCAACGGAAAAAATTGAAATTGGGGGTGGAGGGGAAGGCAAGGAAAGGCACCAAGATCAGGGTAAGGGTAGCAGTAAGGATTAAACACCAAAAGCTTAAAGAGCATCTGTGGTTAAAAAGGTTAAAAAGAGGATCTGTGTTGATCATTGCTCTTGTGTCCATGTTAACCAGAGAGAGTTGGAGAGGTTACCTGGGATCTTCAGTTTTATTTCACTGGGACCACCTTAATTCTGGTTTGGTGTATCTAGTGTGGGAGTTCTTGGGTTGGTACAGCCATTGGAATGCTGTAGATCACTGTGTACGGTCCAGTCCAGCACAGCTATCACTTGTCAGGAGTCTCATGAACGAGGACCTATTGTCCCAACAGGCAACTTTTAGGGCTCAGTTGGTGAGGATCCAGAGATGGTAGGTTCTGGTTTTCTGCTTCCCTGATAATGATCCTGGAAGAATTTAGGACAGGCACATAATCTCCAACAGAATCTTATTCAGGAGCGGGTAATCTTCATAGGAATGTCCTATCATACATAAGTTCAAAAGGGCTATAGAAAGTGACTTGCATCTTCATCAGAGCAAGGGGAGAACAGTAAGCCATGTCTGTTTTTCTAGAATCAACTTTGTAAGATGTCCCTTTAAAATGGAGTGATGATAGTGGTCATTAAGGACTATATAGGTACCAGGATATTCCTAAAGCAGTGGTTACTGACTGAGTTATTTTTATTTACAAAAGCAGGTCTATTGTCTGATTGGAGGGAGGTTGGAAGGCCAAATCTAGGGCTGATGTGATTAAGGAAATGGTCAGTTACTATTTCAGCTCCTTCTGAATTCAACCCATCCTGAGAAAGTGTCTACGAAAACTAAGCAGTATTTGATTCTTTTTTATGGGGGGCATATGTGTGAAATCAACTTGCCATTCTTGACAGGGGATGTGTCCTCTTGCTTGATGGGATGGTAATGGAGGTACATGAAGTGCCCCCTAAGGAGATACAGAGTAACAGGTCTTGCAGATCCAGGTTATTTGTTGTATACCTTGTAAGAGGTCGGGACAGGAGATAACAGATTGGCATAGGCGCACCAATGGTTTGTGGCTTACATGAAAAGATTGAAGAAGGGCTGTAAGGATAGCATTATCCTGGCAGCTGTAAAGACAGCATGAGCCTGAGCCCAGGAGAGAAGCCACCTCCCATATTTCAGAAACTAGCCTCCTTGCTGTTTATACCCCTTAGCCAGGTATGAGAGTTCTTCTTCCTTTGAATAAGAAGGGGAGAAAGGAGCCAAAGAGAGAAACTGACCATGAACTACAGAATGGGACAATTGTTTAGCCATTGTGTTGATGAAAGCATTTTCCTGAGGGATAGGGTCTTTTTGTATTTGGTGTCCTTTGCAATGAATTATGGTGGCTTAGGGGCAATAGGGCTGCTGTTAGGAGTTTCTGTATAAGTTTAGGATTAATGATGGGACTCCCTTGAGTGGATAGGAATCCCCTCCCAGCCCAGAAGGCAGCATGAAAGTGAATTATATGAAAAGCATATTTTGAGTCAGTGTATACGTTAATATGTTTGTCCTTTAATAGCATTAGTGCCCATATTGAAGGAGTTAATTCAGCCTTCTGTGAGGCAGTCCCTGTGGATAAGGGGCCCGCCTGCACAATATGGGTACTGAAGACAATTATGTATCTGGCATAGGAGACACTCTGGAATTTGAAAACACTAACCATCAATATACCAGATGTCATCCGCCTTGGATAATGGGGTGTCTTAGATATGCAGAAAAGGAGACTGAAAGAGTCCTATAAGTTCAGAGCAGTAGTGGGCTGTTGCTAGCCCCAGCAAAAGAAGAAAAGTTGCAGGATTAAGAGAAGGCACTTAAGATATAGTGACCTGGGGGATTAGGAGGAAGAGGGCATGTAACTTCTATATGCAGGATGGAATCATATGTTCTCAATGTCTTTGAGAGAGCATATCCTTTAAATTATGGGAACTGATTATAGTTAGTTTCCTGAAAAAGGTAAGTTTTTGACTTTCTGAAGTAAGTATGGCTGCTGCTACCAAGGCTCTTAAACAGGCTAGCCATCCTGATATGGAGTTTTGACAAATAAGCAACAGTTTGGATGGAGAGTCCCATTGCTTTTTTGTTGCTGTTCATTTATATGGAGAATGAAGGTCTCTATAGGTCTGGCAGCAACAGAACAGGGGCAGTTGTAAGGGCTACTTGAAGGGACTTAAAGGCATTGGAAAGTGACCAAGAGGATTCCAAAGGCTCCTCTCAGTTGCCCTTGATGGCCTCATATCAGAGTTTAGCTATAAGGGTGAAACTGGGAATCCAGAGGTGAAAGTATCCAGCAAGACTCACAAAGGAAAGAAGTTCCCTTTCAGTTGAAGTCTTAGGTATATTGGCAATTACTTAAATATATTATGGGGGGATCCTGTGCACCTTGGGAGACAGAGAGAGAGACCCAAATAGGTCACCAAAAAAGTAGAGAGCTGAACTTGGGGGGTGGTTAACTCAATAGGCACAGTTGGCTGGAATATTGAGTAGCTGAGCAGTGTGAGCTTGAGAATCTGGTAAAGAGGTGCTACATAAGAGCAAATCATCTATATACTGGAGGACAGGAGAGCAGCTTAGGTTAAGATTTTCAATGTCCACTGTCAGAGCTTGGACAAATAAGTGGGGACTGTCTCAGAAACCTTGTGAAGGTGTCCAGGTGAGTTGTTGGGACTGATCATTAGTGAGGTCAGTTCAGGTAAAAGCAAAAAGGTCCTGTGAGTCTGGATTTAGTGGTATTAAGAAGAAAGCATCTTTGAGATCCAAGACAGTGAAATGGATAGTAGAAGGGGGATTTTAGATAGGGTGGCATAAGGGTTAGGGGCAAGGGGATGAATTGGGATTACAGCCTAGTTGATTATGGGGAGGTCCTGGACAAGACCATATGACCCATCTGGTTTTTGGACGGGTAGAATGAGGGTGTTATAAAGGCAATTGGTAGGTCTAAGTAGGCTCTTTTTTAATAAGCAGTTTATGACAGGTAACAGTCCTTGTTGGGCTTGAGGAGGTATAGGGTGCTGTTTCTTGGAAATGGTTTGGGAACTATCCTTTAAATATCTTTATAGAGTGATAATGTGATGCTAGGGAAGGGGAGTCAATGTCCCACACTTTGGGATCTACCAAATGAGGATCTATGGGGACTTTGGGAATATTTGAGAGTGAATCAGGAAAATCAGAATCTTGTAATAGAGGAGAGGGATGAGTAAGAGGTCAGAGCATCCCAGGCAGGGGGCTGAAAAGAGGTGGGTAGTTTTAAATATTGCAAGGATATCTCTACCCAATAAGGGAGTGGGACAGGTAGGCAGAATCAAAAACAAGTGGAGAATAATGTCAGTCTTAAAGGTACAGGACATTTCCTGGGTGGCTAAAGGTTCAGAAGCAAGACCATCAATACCCACAATGAAGATTCCTAACTGGTAAAGAGGTCCCTGAAATTCAGGGAGATCAGGGTAGGTTGCCCCAGTCTCAATAAGGAAAGAAATCAGCCTATCTGCCAACATCAGGGTTACCCACAGCTTGGAACTTGTGATGGTCGTTTTGGCATCTGGGCCTGGGTAGCCTCAGTCTTCAGCAGTGAGACCCAGGAGGTCAAAAGAGTCTTGATCATTCCCCAGTTGTGCCTGTGGAGTAGATAGGGACTGGCCCTGTGCAGCCTGTCCACAGTCTAGATGCCAATGGGGTCCCAAACAGATAGGATGTGGCTTTGAGGGTGGCTGGCTTTGGGGGTAGCTTGGGGTTAGGGCACTGCTTTGCCCAGTGACCAGTCAGGCTGCATTTGAAGCAAAGTCCTGTAGATTTGCATTGTGAGCCCTTCTGTTGCCCCTGGGATGGGGCTTGGGCTGGAGAGCCCTTAGTGGGGTCCCTGATGGTGGAGGCTACCATTCGGAGTTCAGAGCCTCTCTGCTGTTTTTCTGCCTCATCATGATTATTCAAAACCTTAAAGGCTGGGTTTAGGAGTTCTTGTTGTGGGGTTTGAGGGCCATTTTCTAGTTTCTGAAGCTTATGTCTAATATCTGGGGCAGACTGAGAGGTAAATTTAAGATTAAGGACTAGAATCTCCTCAGGATTAGTAGGGTCTACATTGGTGTATCTTTTTATTGCCACTATTAAGCATGTCAGAAAAATGGCAAGATTTTCATGTTTTTCCTGAATAATTTCTGAAATTTTTTCAAAGTTTACTGCCTTATGAGAAGACCATTTAAGTCCTCTAATGATACATGTTATCATATAATCTCTGCTTTGGTGGCCATTTCTGTCCTGCCTGGTAATTACAGTGGGGGTCCCTTTCAGGCATTGCATCTATACCCACCAGGTTGTTGTGGGTTTGTTGTCAGAGACAGTTTGCATGGGCTGTGCCTCCTGCCATGTTTGAGCCTTTTCCTCAGGGGTTAGGGTTGAGGACAGAATAACATAAAGATCATTCCAAGTGAGATCATGTTGTTTTTGGTAGGTGCCGTCGAGTTGTTGTACCCAGCGGTTTGAACACAGAAAAAAATACTCCAAGACACAAATGGGTCAGAAGCAGAAGGAGGTTTTATTTAGACTGGCCAGCCAGCTGCCCCTGTCTCGAGAGTAGACTTGGAAGGAACAGCAGCTGGTCTGGGGCTGTCAGTGGTTTTATAGGGCAGTTTGAGGGATTCTCAGGGGCAGTGAGGCTGATATACAAAAGTAAAATTTTCACAGGTAAGGGGTGGCAGGGTACAATGGAAGTTTACATTTCCCAGGGCCCACGGCCCAATCCTTAATAGGAATTCCTCAGGTTTGACCCTTTACAGGGTTATCTTGTGACAACACACTTTTTAAAATTTACCCCTTCACAGGAATTCAGCAGGCATAGCCATCTTGTGACACAGTTCCCCTTATCAGTTTGCTCCTCTTATGAGATTTTGTTAAGGGCTGGTTTTCGAGGAACCAGAGGGGATTAAAAATGACCTTAGGCCTGTTCTCACATTCCCCACTGTTTTTAATTATAGGGATCAAATCATTGATTCTTCTTCCTGATTTACAGGATAGTATCTGGGCTGTTGTTGAAGCATCAGGAGCTTTAAAGAGGAAATGCGTTCTCTTATATATCTCATGATATTATTGAGTAAACATGGGCCTACAGTTACAGCTATTAATAGTAGCAGAAGGGGACCAGCAAGAGCAGTAAGCAAAGTAGTTAACCAGGGGGACAAGGAAAATAAAGATTGGTACCAATTTTCTCCCTTAGTGGCCTTATTATACTTAGTCTGTAAATTTTTCTTTAAAGTGGCCAAGGTTTCACGTATGATTCCAGATTGATTAGCATAAAAACAGCAATCTTCTCCCAGGGCCAAACAGAGTCCACCTTCCTTCATAAAAGTCAAATCTAAACCTCTTCTATTTTGCAAGACCATTTCTGCCAGAGAATCAACCTGGTGTTCAAGTCTAGATACTGATTGTTCTAAGAGGCCTAAGTCTTCAGCCACCTGGGAACTGAGAGCCTTAAAATTAGTATCCTGAAGAACAAGAGAGCTGACACCCAAAGCAGCGGATCCAGTGATCCCTGCAGTTATGAGTATTGGCACAATGACAGGAACCCTTTTTACACGGGGCATTGAAGGCCCCACTTGAAGGCGTAGATGTTCTCGTCCCATTTCTCCATCATAAATATAGACTTGGGGAATAATATGAACCAAGATACATATTTCGGGGGTTGAAGTTAGTAGGACCTGAGAGGCACATTTGGTTATACCTAATGTGCATGCCCACCAAGAGTCATTAGGAGCCTTAAAGTACCCCTCATAAGGTTCCACCAATGGGACAGTTGAGGTACACAGATAATCATAGCGTGTGTGGTTGAGGAGAGCATTCTTTAAACATAGTCCAGCAGGGGTTATGTCCCCTAAAGACAGCTTCACATTCCAATTACATTGGTTAGCCGACACATTTTGAACATTTGAGAAAGATGCATTATATCCTATACCTACAAAAAATGGGGGTTCTGGGCGGAGACAGAACCAGCAATCTCGGGTTATGTTTGGGTGGGATGCATTCAGAAATGAGTACATAGCAGTAAGTGTAGTCAAATAGGGGGACCATAAAGGCCTCTGGGGGGCTAGTGTGATGGGGACCAAGTCCCCCTGGTTTCCTGTCTGATCCCGAATTGGGAGGTACCATCCTGAATACAATGGCCCAATGGGGTTGCTTGGGATAGTCAATTGTTTCCTGATACTTATAGTTGTTCCCCTATCCCTTCCTTTTTCATAAAGCATTATTGTCCAAGTGTGCCCAGTCTCCCATCCACCAACTTTCCTATCCCAGTTTTTGACAGTTAAAGTCAGTGGGTTACAAGTATCTTTGGTCTGGCAAGTCTTATTTCTAGATTTCTGTATGGCAAGATAGGGATCTATATTTTTCCAGGGAGCAATAGTCTCACATCCCCAATGTTGGCAGTGTCCCCAAGAGTCACCAGAACAACTGGGGTCCTGTCCAGCTCTGCAAGCATATATCTCAGTTGTTCCTAATTTTTGGCCTAAGTAAACTTTACGTCCATCCTCTAACAGTGACATCTTACATTCACTTATTCCTGAAAATGGGGCACCTAGTTTACATAGATCTATCTTGAAAACAGGCTGTTTATCTGTAACAAAGCGCTGGAGCATCTCTCCTGTAATAGAATTACGGAGAGTCCAAGTCCAGTTCTGGGGCTTATGGGCATTCGAGCCACTTGGGGTAAACTGGAGAGCAAGGGAAGAAAAGAGAGAAAGAAACAAACAAAGATACACTAGGAGTGATACACTCTTATCCTGAGGGGATCCATGATAGTGGAGACTCGCCATTTCTGTGAAGTTTCAGGGTCCAATGGGGTCTTGGGGTCAAGAGGTACAGCCTTTAGATGAGTGTGGTGGATCCAAGGTGAGTGTCCAGCAACCTTTACCGCAGTGGGAGTTGTCAGGATCACAGGACAGGGTCCTTTCCAGCCAGGTTCTAACAACTTAGAGGTGAGTCTTCAGACAAGGACAAGATCTCCAGGCTGGAAGGGGTGAAGAGGTGAGTCAGAATAAGGAGGAGGCCTGGCTGCCTGTATCATTTGATAGATCTGGCCTCTTACCTTCTGTAGTGCCTGGAGGGACTGAAGTAAAGTCTGGTTAGAAATTTCAACTTTTAAGTCATTTGATATCCATGGTAACAGGGGAGGAGATCACCCAAAAAGAATCTTGTAAGGAGAGAACCCAAGTAGAGGGGGTGCATCTAGCATGCATAAGAGCAAAAGGTAGGAGGAGGTCAGGCCACCCAGCGCCAGTCTCCAAGGTTAATTTAGTCAAAGTCTCCTCAAAAGTTCTATTCATCCTGTCTACCTATCCTGAACTCTGTGGCCTATACATACAATGGAGTTTCTAATCTATATTTAATGCTTTACTAATTAATTTAGAAATGCTGGCCATGAAGGCCAGGCCATTGTCGGACCTCAGAGACAATGAGAGGCCAAATCAAGGGATTATTTCCTGTATTAATTTCTTTACTACAATTTGTGCTGTCTCAGATTTGGTTGGAAATGACTCAGTCCATCCAGAATAGGTGTCAATACACACTAGTAGATATTTATAACCGTAACAGCTTCTCTTGAGCTCTGTAAAGTCCAGTTTCCAATGTTCTCCTGGTTGGTTACCTTCATACCTTACTCCTTGGTGTTTAGACATCTGTCCAACATTCACCTGGGCACATGAAGCATATCTGGAGGTGACATCCTCACCCATAAAAATGATCCCAGGGATGAGGAGTCGAGAGGTGTCAAGCTGACTTAACTTTGTGGTCCTCAAATGAGAGGCTTGGTGAATCTGGGTAATCAAGGTACATCTTAAAGCCTTAGTGAGTACATGGTGCCTATCAGGGTGTCACCACTATCCTCTAGAGTCTTGGGACCAATTCTTGTTTGGGTAAATTTCAACCTCTTCCTTTGAGTAGTTAGGTTTTTCTGGGAGCACTGAGACTGGGATTAAAGGCATCATTCCTTCAGTCCCCACTGGTTTTAATGCAGCTTCTTTAGCTTCCCAGTCCACCGTCCAGTTTCCCTTTGCCTCTAGCTCATCTCCTTTTTGATGTCTCTTGCAGCAAATAACTGCCACTCATTTAGGTAGCCAAACAGCCTCTAAAAGTCCCAAAATTTCTTCCTTATTTATAATAGTCTTTCCTTCTGGGGTTAATAGACCTCTCCATGTATGTGGAGAGTAGCAAAGGCTGTTTATCCGTTTACAGTCTTTCCCTTAGTTAGATGCAGGGCCTGAGTGAGGACTATAAGTTCTGCACATTGAGCAGAAGTTCTGTGTCCAAATGCCTGGCCCATATTCCCTGTAGATCTTGATTTACTATAGCCGCATCAGCATAGCGAACTCCATCCTGGACATAGCTGCTCCCATCTGTGAAGAGAGTTTCTTCTGCATCTGACAGAGGAACGTCCTTTAGATTAGGCCAATGCCCCTGCTGGGATGAAATGATCTCCAAGCAATCATGTAGCGGCTGGGTAGGGTTATCATCTGGGAGCAACATGGCTGGGTTTAGGACCATGGCTTTTTGAACTGGATCCCAGGGTGATCTAGTAACAGGGCCTGGTATTGGGTTAAACTGGCATTCGAGAGCCACTTCTCAGGAGTCCCTCGAAATAGCCCATCAATTGCACGTGGGGCTACAATAGTTAGAGCTTAGCCAAAGGTCAGCTTATTAGTCTCTTTTACCAGGATGGCCATAGCTGCCACTGTCTGTAAACATGTTGGCCATCTGACTGCTATCTGGTCCAATCATTTAAACAAGTAAGTGATCAGTCTCTTCCATGGGCCCAACTGTTGAGTCAAGACTTCTCTTGCTATGCCTTGCTTTTAGCCATGAAAGGCTGAAAGGGTTTAGTAACATCAGGAAGGGCAAGTGCAGGGGCAGTGGTCAGAGCCTGTTTTAAGTCATCAAATGCCTTTTGCTCCACCACTGTCCAGACTAATGGCTCAGGTCCCCCCACAGTGGCTGCATACAAAGGTTTAGCCATCTCAGAAAATTCTAAAATCCAAAGACAACAGTATCCCACAGTCCCTAGAAATTCCCTCACTTGCTTCTTTGAGGTAGGAATGGGAATTTTTAGGATTGCCTCTATCCGTTTTGCCTGCAGCCATAGCACTGTGACATCTGATCCTGTTAGATCCTGTCAGATCTCAGAAGCCAAGCAGGGCTGGGCCTGTTTAGTACTTGGATGGGAGACCGCCTGGGAATACCACATACTGTAGGCTTGGGAGAAGGACCAAGCAACACACTCCCAAAAATCAATCTGCCACTGAAAATCCTATGAATAGCAGAGAAGCACTGACAATAATGTTTCCCCTATTGTACATAGAGCCACTATGAGTCCATGGCACCTAACAACAACAACAGCAACTCTCCATTTTGATGATAGGAAGCACTTACTTTCCCTCAGAACATATCCCAAATATGTTACCTGAGGCTGATACAGCTTCGCTTTCTGCAAGGACACCCAATCTCCCAAGTCCTGGAGAATCTGTAGAGTGTGCTTGGTGGCAATTTGACATGTCCTCTTGTCTGGCCCCACAATCAACAAGTTATCTATGTACTGAAGAACTGTAGCCTATGGGTTTTGAAGTTTTACCTGTTGTAAGTTCTTGCTTAAAGCCTCTCCAAAGATGGTAAGTGAGTTCTTAAATCCTTGAGGCAGTCTGGTCCACATCAGTTGTCCTGTGGCTCCTGAGTCAGGGTCTGTTCACTCAAAGCCAAACAATTCTTGGCTAGCTAGCAATAGGGTAAAGAAGGCATCCTTCAGTCCAAGACCTTGTAAATGATGTGATCTGGAAGAATGAGACTCAGCAGGGTATAAGGGTTTGGGACAGTAGGGTGGAGGGTTTCCATCCTCACATTTACTTCCCTTAAATCTTGGACTGGGCAATAATCCTGAGTTCCTGGTTTCTGAATGGGGAGGAGAGAAGTGTTCCAAGCTGACTGGCAGGGCACCAGAATACCTGCCTCTTGTAGTTTCTGGATATGCTTGGCGATCCCCAGTCTAGCTTCCTGTTTTAGGGGGTATTCTCTTGTCCTGATGGGCAAGGCATCTGCCTTTACTTGTATAAATATTGGAGGGTGATGGGAGGCAAGCCCCAGGGGACTTGCTTCTGCCCAGGCCTCAGGGAACCATTCTTGGAGATCCTTTAGTTCCAGGGTATTGACAACTTTGCCTGTCTGTATATCCTCCATGAGGCAAGTTACCAATATGTGGGTCTTGTAGGGTAGGAAAGTCAATTCCCCAGGAGCTCCTTCAAAAGAAATTGTTGCCCTTAATTTTTTTAATAGGTCTACCCCCGACAAGTGGGTAGAGATAGTCCAGGCTCACAAGAAAAGAGTGAGTTACACTCCCTTGTCCAAGGTTTAGAGTTTGAGAGGTGGTCCAATAGAAGGAGGCAGTGACCCTGGGGGCCCCCTTGGTGTACATGGTAGCCTTAGATAAAGGTCCAAGAGGTTGGATTAAGACTGAATGGGCTGCTCCAGCATCGACTAGAAAGTCAACCAGGGTGTCCCCACTCTAAAGGTTACCATGAGCTCCTGGGGACTGAGTGGCATGGAGCTCAAGCTCCTTCCATCTTCTTCTAGAGACAAGATGGGCCTTTGGTTCAACCTAGTCTTTAATTTGGGACAGTCCTTCTTCCAATGTCTTTTTTCTTTACAATACGCACATTGATTTTTGTCTAAGGAGGGGGGTTTAGTTTGAGATTCTAGGATGATTTTGAGATTTGGGTTTAACTGACTTATCAGCTTGTAAAGCTGCAATTGTCACATTTCTGATTTTCTTAGCCAGCTTAATCTTCTGGGGAGTCCCGGCTATTGTAGACCTTAAGAGCAATGCTCACAAGTTGCTTCCTATTCTTTCCTTCTAACTCTTCTAATTTCTGAATCTTTCTTCTAATGTCTGGGGCTGATTGAGCTACAAAGGCCAAATTTACAGCCTTCCAATTCTCAATGGTATCTGGATCAATAGGCATATAAGTCTGGTATACCTCAAGGAGGTGTTCTAGGAACACAGCAGGAGATTCTGAGGAGTCCTGCTGAATCTTGCTACCTTGGACAAATTTGTAGGCTTCCTAGCAGCCCTTCATAACCCACCTAGGAGATGCTGGCGATAGGTGTTCAGACGCACCCTACCTGTTTCAGTGTTTGGGTCCCAGGTGAGGCAGGTAGTAGGCAAAACGTGGGTAAGTTGGTTCTGTCAGTCTGGCAATGTGCTACCATTTGGCCTAAGGACCAATTTTCAGGCCTCACTCAGGATTTGTTCACATTCTTCAGATGAGAGAAAAGTCTGTAGGAGCTGCTGACAATCATCCCAGGTGGGCTGGTGGGTAGAGAAAACAGTCTCCAAAAGGGAAGTAAGAACCTGGGGTTTTTCTGAAAAAGGAGGATTATGATGCTTCCAATTATATATATCATTAGTAATGAAGGGTACATAGATGAGGCCTCCCCTCCCACATAATGCTTCTTGTAACGGCAAAAGGGGAGTTGGCTGGGTACTGTCAGGTGCCATGGTGAGTTCCATGGGGCCATAGGGCTGCCCGGTTCTAGTACAAGAGGGTAATGTCCAGAGCAACGGGGATGGATGTGGAACAGGGGCAAGGGAAGGCAGAAGAGGAGCCAGAGGTGACAGAGAAGGATAAAGGGAGGCAGATGCAGCCCTGGTAGAGTCAGGAGTGGGTGTGGGTGGGGGTCTAGGTCAGGGGTAAGGAGAGGGGTTGGGGTTATCTAAAAGGTCTATAGGATCCTCTGCTCCAAGCAGAACTGGTGCCTTTCTTCTCTTAGTTGGTGCCCTTGTGGTAGTGACTAAAATTCTAGTTTCAGTTTTTAAGGAATGTGTCTTAAACCATCCTGCTGGTGATTCACAAAGTTCAGTCCAAATCTCTATATATGGAAACTGGTCGGGTGTCTGGGTCTCCCCGTGACTACCTTATGGACTTCCCGACATATCAGTGGGTCTAAAGACCCCTCTGACAGTCATCCTACATTAAAGGAGGGCCATTCAAAATCATATAAGGTCCGGAAGCATCCTTGCGAAAAGTAGACCCCAAATTCATCTTCCCTGTCTGGAGAGAAAGCAAATCTGAAGTGAGACAACATACAAGACAAAGGGGTTGCTGGTTTTGATAATGAAATTCCCATGCTGTTAGGGATGACCTGTAAGCTAAACAGCACCAAGCACAGAGGTTTAACGCAGAGCAGACAGACAGTGAATAACAAACTGAGACAACAATGAACAAATCAGACTCAAATTGATTTAATTAATTTCTATCCCAATGTCTTGGGTTAGGAGAGAGGTCAAGGTTGTGTCACACCTGACCATCAAAATCTCCCAGAAACAAATGCTACATCACAAAGACAAACACTCATCTCCAGAGGATGGCCAATCTGTCCAGACCACCAAACAGTGTCCAATTCCCTGGGGCACA
>VMDO01008146.1:0-86034 GCA_007922755.1 Pedetes capensis | reverse complement strand
TAGATCTACCATATGACCCAGCTATAACACTACTGGGAATTTACCCAAAGGGAGATGGGTCATCATACCACAGAGACACCTGCATCTCCATGTTCAATGCAGCGCTTTTCACAATAGCAAGGATATGGAATCAACCAAAGTGCCCTTCAACAGAAGAATGGATAAAAAAACTATGGTATATATACACAATGGAATACTATTCAGCAATCAAGAAAAATGAAATAAGGTCATTTGCAGCAAAATGGATAGAATTAGAGAAAATTATTTTGAGTGAATGAACAGAACTCAGAAAGAGAAACAACACATTCTCACTCATATGAGGGAGCTGATTCAAAATTAAGAGAAGGAAAAATCCTATTCAAAGGTCGGATCATAATAAAAGGGGGGAGAAGATAAGAATGATGCCAATACAAATGGACTAGAAATCGCATGTAATTGTTCTAACAAGATAAAAACAAAGACCACTACAGGAAAAGTTTCTATCTTAAACAGAACTGGAACCCAAGGACATATAGAAAAAAACTACTAAGTAAAAGATAGAGAAGACTTAGATGGGAAACTTAGATGGGAAGGGTGGGGGGGGAAGCATAGGGGAGAGTAAGGGGTAACCTATATGAATAATGTTTATCAAAATGCATATATGGAAATGTCACAATGAAAAGCATGTCAAAATGAAACACATTAAGATGTACATTAAAAATTTCTAATAAAAAAAGAGTTATTTGAAGTACAATTTGCTACTGGACTGGGGATTTGGGCTTTTATTTTTATGAGATTTCCCCCCCTTTCTCTTCCCCTCCTTCCTCCTCCTCCTCCATTCCTTTATTTTCTTAGAAAAGAGAATTCATGTTTTGCCAAAGAGAAAACAAAAAGCCATCTGTCCTGAGCCCAGGAGGAGGGTGTAGGCAGGAATTGTGGCATAACTTTGGCGCTGGGGTGCAAGTTGGGTGGGCAGAGGGACACAGGTGGAAGGCAGAGCCCAGGGCAGGGCTGGAGAGAAAGCCAAGACAGGCCCAGCAGAACTCGTTCTGCTCCTAGGACCTCCCTGGCCAGGACATGCCATGGGGGGCCTCCGGAGGCCCTGCACAGAGTTCTGCCCTTGCTTCTCCCTCCATAGCAGCCCAATTCCATCACTGTCGAAGCTTCCATCCTTCTAAGCCAATAAGGGTGCTCCTTCCCTGACTCCTACAGTGATTGGCACAAGCAACTCAGGCCTGAGCCAATCAGCACATGGCATTCCCCTGGCCACTGCATTGGCCAGAGGTGGTCCAATCACAATGAAGCTTAGGGATTTTGTTCCAAGATTGGATGATTTCTTTCTCTTTGTGCAGTTTCTTCTGCTGTGCTTATTTAATAAGAATAAAAGAAATGGAATTCAGACCTGACCCCATCTGGTTCCAAAGCATAGATGACAATGACCAGCTTCCCCCGCTCACACCACAATTACCCTTGGCCCAGAAATGCTTTGGGACCCAGACGAGAAGACACACCTCCAAAATAATAACAGTGATTGTATCAATGTGGTAGGATAGTGGGTGATGATCTGTGTGTGTGTGTGTGTGTGTGTGTGTGTGTGTGTGTGTGTGTGTTTCTGGTTTCCCTCAGAGGTTCAAAGAAATAGTTCTGTAACCAAAAGTACAGTTGAGAGCCATTAGAAACTTTGCAAATGTCACTTTAAAATGCCAAAGGGAGGAATATTGTCAGAGCAATGAGTGAAAATTTGAAATCCTCCTCACTATCTCTGCACCTCTCAATAGTGTTCTCTCTTGGGATCTTCTGTGAGAAGAAATCATCTTTCTCTATGAACTACAAAGCTGAGAAAGCTCTGTAGCATTGAAGAGTCTAGAGAGGAGAGAGAAAGAGAAAACACAGGCCACAGAGAGTGAGAGAAGAGGGATGCGCAGAAGAAAAGCCGGACAGCAAGGAAGGCTGAGAGAAACAAAAGCTGGTGATGTCACTTAACCCCCTGGAACCAGACA
Organism: Pedetes capensis; assembly: GCA_007922755.1. Lineage (NCBI taxonomy): Eukaryota > Metazoa > Chordata > Mammalia > Rodentia > Pedetidae > Pedetes > Pedetes capensis. Next base: position 84,055 of record VMDO01008146.1, on the reverse strand, counting down.
TTCCTGAAGGTGGACCTACCTCCTAGGGGAGCCAGTGAGCTATCATTTTTATTTAAGCCAGTTTTAATTGGGCTTCAGTCAAGAATCAAGAAAAAGGATGATAACAGTGGACAATATCAGCCATTTAACAATATAAAATAGGTCATGTTCCCAACACGGACAAATGATAAATATTCGAGAAGATGGAAATACCAATTACCCTGTTTTGATCATTATACACATGCATCAGATTATCATACTGTTCACAATAAATATGTACAAATACCGTATGGCAATTTAAAGATTAAGTCATAAATTTTTATGCATTTGCTTTTTCCAGTCACTTATTAAATGTGATTTAACCAGTTTTACAACAAATACACCTTTTTGAAGATGGGAACTCTTCCTCCTCGTTGAAACAGCTGGCTTTGGGCTCTTTCCTGAAAGCCTGAGGCTTGAAGTGCTCAGAAACCAGCCCTCTGGTGCAGGACCTGCTCCCCCTGAGCTCCACACCCGTGGGCCTCTCTGGCCTCAGTTTCTCCACCTACAACAGAAGGTACAATCCCCAGGACAATTTGGTGCAACCAAAGGCTCAGCAAAGCTCCTGGAGAAAAATTAAAGCGTAGAGCAAGCGGCAGATGAAAGCAGACCTCTTTACAGTCCTAACACAGAATTTCCCCTTCAATTACAGGATAAGTTTCTTCTCAGGGCTTTTGCAACTACCATCAAGCAGTTTCCTGGGCTGCTTTCCATGTGGCTGGACCAGTCTTTCTGGAATCCCTGCATTTTTTTTTTCCAGAGAACTAGAGGAAGGCAGTGAGGTTGAAAAGAAAAGGACAGTAGGTACATTTTAGAAATGACTATTTCATGGGATTTGAGAGGCTGCTGGAAACACACCATGGCCAACAGAGGCAAGGCGGACAGCCATAGTCCAGGGCTGGCTGCAGGTCCTGCCTGCTGTGAATCAGAGGGCTGCTTCTCTTCATCTCTCTGTTGCCCCTTCCCTGCCCCCTTCATTTTTACACAACACACACACACACACACACACACACACACACACACACACACACACGATGGCCACTTCTAGACACCTTCATGCTTGGTTCCGATGTCATTCTCTTTGACTCTGTCCTCTCTGTGCTTGAATGTCCCCCATCCTTGCCCCCCTCCCCCTGCACACATGTCACCCGCCTAACCGGGCTAATTAACTCCCGCTTCAGCTTCCAGCTCGCCAGTCCTCCAGCCCTTCCCTGGCCTGCCCAAAATAGCTTTGCTTCCCTGCTCTCTACATTCATCACACCCCACAATTCTCAGAGCAGGAAGTGCAGTTGTAATTAATTAATTACGGTTTCTTATCTCTGTCCCCTACTATCCCTGAACCCCAGGGGGGCAGCTTGCGGCTGCCTCTGCAGGGCTTGGCATATGGCAGATGATCAGTAAGCACTTGAAAAGGTAAATCTTTGGAAGTTTATGGAGTGTACAGTACAGTGGCTAGCAGACTTTCTCTTAATGAGCCACAAACCAAATATTTGAGCTTTACTGGCAAGGAGGCAACCTCAAGGCTGTTAACACGGATTCTTTTTCCCCTGTTTTAAATGCAACCATTTAGAAAGGTAAGCACTGGGCTTTGCTTGTTGTTGTTGTTGTTAGATGCGTCAAGTCGGTATCCGACTCACAGTGACCCTCAGGGTTTTCAATGGCTGACTGTTTTGGGATTGCCTTGGGAGTAGATTGCCAGGTCCTTCTCCCATTTTTGCGGTGCTGGGAATTGAACTCGGGGCCTCAGAGACTGCAGCGCAGCGCTCTACCAACTGAGCTAAATCCCAGCCCGTGCTTTGTTAATGTATTATAAATAAAGATGCGGGTGGCTAGGTCTGACCACAGGATCTACTTCGCAGATTCTTAATTATGGATACGCCATGTCCTCTGTGGGCTTGGGGAGGGCAAAGTCTGCTGTTTGTCCTTTGCTGTCATTATTCTATTCTGCATGAACAGAAGCTTCAAATTTCTGGTGGGCACATGGTCTCTTGTAAATACTCCATTCTCAGACTCTCTGGAAGCAAGGGATAGCGTTGTGACAAGTTTACCAAATGAGATGTACATGGAAGCTTCTGGAAACCTTCATCAAAGAACAGCAAACACATGGCTTTTCCCTATTTTTTTCCCCTTTGTCTCTTTGTCCTTCCTGGTGACTGGAATGTGCATGAGATGGTTGGCGCTTCAGAAGCCATCTCAATCCATGAGATAGCCTTGGGCATGGAAGCCTCGTATATCAGGGAAAGGCATAGAAGGGGTGATTTCAATGAGCACAAGGCACACCAGCCCCAGCCCTTCTTCCTACTGACCTGCGAAGTGGGTAGAGAAGTAGGCTCCAGTAGAGAAGAACAGGCTCCTCTTGCTGAGGCCATCACGGTTCACGTGGGGGTGGGGGAGGGACGAAGGGCACCGAAGCCAGGAGTGAACATTCCCCTCTCCACTCACAGCCCCTTGGAGGCAAGTGGGCTCCCAGCTCCAACTCATGGCCTGCACTGGCCGTAAGTGCCCACGACACACCAGCAGGTTAGCTGTGGAGCCATGGAGGCTCCGCAGAGGTGACCTTTCTCTGGGGTCTGTAGGTCAGGCAGGACTTGCCCTCTGCAGAGCGCTCCCTGTGCATGAGGTGATTTCATGCAGATGTCACAGACCAGGAGGCTCAGGGCCAGACAGACCTGAATGTGTGCTCAGGGAGGGGCCCACTCGGGGCTTCCCCAGAGGTTTTGATTTGAAGATCTTCCCCCCCAGAGTACAGTGACCCTCCCTACCCCTTTACCTGGACCAGAATGGGCCACTGCTCGCTCACAGTGCTTTGTCTGTTGCTGATGGAGGGTGTGTGTGCATGCACACGTGTGTGTGCGTACATGTGTATTCACGCTTGTCACAGCACTCAGTGCCCTAGGGTGGTGAGCATCCCCAAGGCCGCGCTCTTGTGTAAACAGAGTATCCACATGACGTGTTGTGGATGCGCCATACATGAGATATAATCACAGCCACCATGCAGGATCCATGCCTTTAGCTGACAGGCAGGCTCATCCCTGCCCCCAGCTGTCCCGGCCCCGTCCTTGGCCACGGGCTCAGCTGTCACATCTCTTTGCCTCTTCTCCCATCCAGGACTGCTCTGCTGTCATTTTTGCTCTTGTCCTTTACGACACTGGCATTTTTCCAAGTCCGGGTTAGGTCTCTGCAGGAAATCTCTCCTTGTGGATTCGCGCCTTTCCACGAAGTCACTTTGCCTTCAGGAGCCTGACCTTTACCTCTCAGTGTGGGTGTTGGCTGACAGTGGGAATTTGAGCCCCCGTCCTGTGGACCTCCACCAGCTGCTGGACCTGAGGGGCAAAGCCTTGCAACACAGGGGCCTCTCCTGGGGACCCTAGCCTCTCCGCTCCCTCCCTTCTTTCCCCTGGGCCCTCTGCACCCAGATGGGCACTGGCAGGTCTGCTTTGAAGGAACAGACAGGTGCTGCAAACACATGCGCAAGACCCTAGGGCTCTGGGAGACTTTCTCCCATGAGATACCATCAACAGCTTGGGGTGGCTGAGGTAGGTCTGGAGAATGAGGGCCTGGCACCAGGAGCGACCACAGCATTTGCTGGGCCCAATGCAAAATAGCAGTGTGGGAGTCCCTTGTCATGAGCTATTAAGATTTCTAGACATCGACAGCAGAACCTTAAACCCAGCAGACCATCCTGGGAAAGAGCCAAGGCCCATGAAGCTGACCCAAGGGACAGACAGTAAGTGGCCTTAAAGAGAAGGCTGAGAAGCCTGGCTTTTCTCTGTCACCAGTTTGGGGGAAGGGTGTCTGTGGAAGGATGGAAGCAAGAGAGCTCTGGACTCTGGAGGTGCCGGGAAGAAAGCCTCATCTTTGTAAACCAGAGCAGACAGGCCGTGATGGGCTCTGGGCACAGTCAGGAAGCCAGCCAGGGGCTGACGGGCAGCTGCAGGTACCAAGGAGGCTGCTTTCTCTCAGGGCCAGTCTAGTCCAGCCTGCAGCTGGATGCCCACCACCCCAGAGCGTGCTATCTGGCTGCAGCCAGCAGCCCCTGGAGATGCTCTGGAGATGGAGCTTTGGGCCCAGGGACAGGCCGGTCGGCCACGCTCACCAAGCCAAGGATACCATGTGTCCTTTCCCAGCCTGGCAATGAGGCCCACACGGCTCTTTCTGGTCCTTTCCCAAGACTGCCCATCACCTTGCCACCTACGCTGCATTGTCTTAGTATTTTTCTTCTGAATTGGCTGGACTTGGGGACTTAGGTTTAAAAGGAAAGTTTCCGTCACTGCTGCTAACCAGGATTACTTGCCTGCACTGGGACTACTAATAAACTTAATGCAACAAAAACAAACAACACTTTAAATCCTGCCTGGCTGAGAGAGTTTGCCGAAGGGCCTATGCTTGCCACACTTTTCTCTTCCTTAAAAATAAGAATAAGTGAGCGGGCTGTGGTTGCCACGCCTGTGATCCCAGCACCCAGGAGGATAGTGGGTACAAGGCAGCCTGGGATACAGCGTGAGACTCTGTCTCAAAATAAATAAGTAAAATAAAAAAATAAAGAACAATAAAAAAGCCAGGCATGGTGGCGCATGCCTGTTATCCCAGCAATTCAGGAGGCAAAGGCAGGAGGATCTCAGGTTTGAGGCCAGAGGCACTCTGGATAATCTCAAAATAAAAAGTAAAAGCCAGGTGCGGTGGCGCATGCCTGTATTCCCAATGGCATGGGAGGCAGAGGTAGGAGGATCGCAAGTTCGAGACCAGAGGCAGTCTGAGTAACTTAGCGAGACCCTGTCTCAAAAAGTAAAAAATGGACTGAGGGTATAGCTCAGTGGTCCAGCACTTGCAGAGCATGCAAGTGCAAGGCCCTGGGTTCAACCCCCAGGACCACAAAAATAAATAAATAAATAAATAAATAAATAAATAAATAAAAAGTAAAATAATGGGCTGGGGCCACAGCTCAGTGGTCCAGTGCTTGCAAAGCATGCAAGCGTGAGGCCCTGGATTCAACACCTCAGTACTGAAAAAAAAAAAAAAAAAAGCAATAAAAATAAGTAAACAAGGAAAGGAATTAGCAAATGAGAGAGAGATGTGAAGATACACTAATTCCACACAGAATAGTCTCCTTGCTATAATCAGAGGCATTGAAAAATATCGGGAAATGAGAGTCTCTCCTTGTGTATATGGCCTACAGTGTCACTTAACACCATCCCTGCCTGACTGCCTGTGGTGGTTTGAGTCTGAAATGTCCCCTGAAGGCTGGCATGTTAAAGGCACAATTGCCTGCTATGGGACATTATGGAAGAGACAGGATTGTGAGGGCTCTGACGTCACTGATGGATTGATCCACTGACGGATTCATAATCTGACAGCATTCCTGGGAGGGGTAGGAAGTAGAAGGTGGGGCCTGGCTGCAGGAAGCAGGTCACTAGGGGCTGCCTCTGAGCAATGTGTCTTGTCCCAGCCCTTCCCCTCTCTCTGCTTCCTGGCTGCGGTAAGTTAAGTGAGCAGCCTTGCTCCATATCCTCCCACCACATTCTGCCTCACCACAGGGCTAAAAGCAATGGAACCAGCCCACCGTGGGCTGCAACCATGAGCCAGAATGAATCCTTCTTCCTTCACATTGCTTACCTCGGGTATGTCAGTGCCACCGTGGGGAAAAGCTGAGTGACCTGCAGTGGAAATGACCTGGGAATGGGGGGGCATTGACAGGCACTCCAGGAAATATGGGTGGAAGGCAGTGGTCTCAGAGTGTGGTTCCTGGGTCACCTGGGAATTTGCTAGAAATGCAGATTCTAAGGCTCTGCCTAGACCTGGGAGTCCGCCCAGCAGTCTGTGCTTCTAAAGCCTCCAGAGGATTTGTTTCTTTATCCCTTGCCCCACCAAGTACTGGGAGCTGTACTCCAGCCCTTTGTTCACTTTTTTTAAATTTTGAGACAGAGCTTCACTAAGTTGCACAGGCTGCCTCTGACTTGAACTCTTGATTCTCCTGCCTCAAACTCCCACATCACTGGGATGACAGGCATGCGCCACCACACCTGGCATTCCAGGTGGTTCTGATGCAGGCTGGAACTTGTAATGCACCGCTCTAAATCTTTAAGGACAGCAGTGACCTCGTGTATGACAGATCTGGGAGCCAGCCCTTCCTGAGCAGGAGGACTACACTCTCTATGCCTCAGTTTCTCTGTCTGTAAACTAGAAGGACAAAAAAAGCTTGCGCCTCTGTAAAACCAGGACTTAGCACCTGCCCACAAGCACCCAGAACACTGCATATATAGAACTTGCCATTACTAGCAGCAACAGTAATAGAACGAACGGGTCTCAGAACAGGAGGGGGAAGTATTTCCTTTCTTCTGTAGACCTCTGTGTTGTTCCACCTATTAACAGTGACTGTGCACTCCTTTTGAAGCCTTTAGAAAAATCTAGTACAATCAAACTACTACTTTAGAAAAAACATAATATAGTATATACATATGACCATGTGTATGCAAAATTAGATGTGTGTTTGTGTGTTGTACTGTAGGTGTGTTTGCAAAGAAGAATCTTTCTAAATATGTAAAAGTATAAATGGAACCAGTGGTTACCTTGCAGTCTCTGGATAGTTCTTTCCTCTTTCTATTTCTTCTATACTATCTGAGGGCTGGGATTTAGCTCAGTTGGTAGAGCACCACTCTGCAGTCCCTGAGGTCCAAGGTTTGATTCCCAGCACCATAAAAAAATGGGAGAAGGACGAGGCAATCCTGAAACAATCAGCCATTGAAAACCCTATGAAGTTTGCTGTGAGTCAGACACGACTTGATGGAACCTAACAACAACACTGTCTGATGCAGTCTTTTGCTTTGGCTTTTGTGTTGCTGGCAGTAAGCATACATTTTAGTTAGAACTCAGCGGTGGTCAATGAGAGTAGGGTATTCTGCGCCCAGGAACCACCTAACAACGCCTGGGTATTTTTCTTGTGAGCAGGACAAGAGATGGTGCAAGAACACGTATGCAGACAGAGGATGCTGCTAAGCACCCTACAGCGCCCAGTGTGCGCCCCCACGCCCCACCCCTGAGAGCTCCTGTGGAAACGTCAGCAGCATCCTGGCTGACAAACCCCAGTTGTGATCAGAAGAAAACCCATGGAGCTGCTTCCACAGTGCAGTCCAGCAGCTGCCCTTCAACAGGCAGGTTTTGAGCCCACTAGCATGTTTTACCTCTGTATCCTTACACAGCAACGGTCACTGTCCTTCCACTGGGGAGGAAACTGAGGCACAGAGGATATGTTTTGTTGCAGCTCTGCCAGCCAGGACTGGAACCCAGCTCCGCCTGGTTCCCAAGCTTCGTCTTCCCCACCCCTCCCCTGATCCTGGCCCTCAGGAAATGACCCTTACAAAGGGACCCTGTGAAGCCATGGGCTCAGGCCCTCTCTCTGAGCCCCTCTAGCAGTCCAGCCAGTGCCCAGCCTGCCTTGGTAGAGAATTCCCATAAACCAAACCCCTGAGTTGCCCCAGACCCCTGCCCTGCCCGTTCTCTCTGGTATCCTGTCGAGTTGAGACCAAGCCTTTGAAGTTGCCTGTGAGTCACACTCTAACCCCTCCCACCCATTCACAAGTATTTCCCCACCTCTGTGCCTCCCGGCCCCCCTCAACTCCTGCCCTGCTGGCAGCCTGAAGGTCAGGGATGCTCCTTGAACTTGTTCAGAGCTTCGGTCTCTTGAAAATCAAAAGTGTCTGTCTCCATTCTTATTAAAGTCAGGTGACTTTCTGTCATCTGCTACTCCATCGTTCTTCAAAACCAGGACCAAACTCCCAGCATCAAAAATTAAATCCTGGGACGATCTCCCAAGAAACCCAGTTCCATGCTGCATGTACCCCCAAGGCCGGCTCCCCGTCTCGGCCCATCTGTAAAAGACTTCGGGGCTTTTAGCAAGGAGTCCACACACTAGATGCCCTCTAAGAGACCCAGCCTACCCAGGACAAGCTACGAAGAGCTCGTCCAGAGATGCCAAGGCTTCCCCAAATGTGGGGGGCAGGGGTGGACTGCTGAGGGCCTGTGTAAAGCCCACCTGATTGGCAGCAGCAAACAACCAGCCTGAGGAGTTTTCAGAATAATAAAAGGAGGGGAACAGGATGAGACTTCAGTGCCTCTGAGCTCAATGTGGAAATAATCATTTCTAAGAAAAACAACAAATTAAAATTTTTAAGGAGCTTCCTGCTGCATGATTTAAGATCTGGTTTGGCTGGAATGACATCAAAAGGCATCAAATATAAACATTTCACAGTGTCTGTCCCGGCCCCCATCACACCCACCCTCACCACACACACACACACACACACACACACACACACACACACACACGCACACGCACACACGCTTGGCCACACACAAGTCAATGGCAAAATTGAAAAAGGGTTTCAAAGTCCTGGTCCAGCATGGGGTGGCTGAGAGTGGGCGAGGGCCTGGCTCCCTGGTGGGTGCAGCTGGGGTGGCAAGGAGGACAGAAGCAGACAGGCCTGAGCAGCAGCAGTGGTGTGCAGGGCGCACGGGAGCCAAGCATGGCAGCTGCTACTCCTCCTCCCCTCTCCTCCCACAGCCTCACAAAATAGCCACCCACCCACCCCCATCATTCGAACGAGGAGCAAGGGGTACAAAGAAGCCAAAAAACTAGTCTAAGCCACACGTGGGAACCAGGAAGCCTGCTCCTCCCTGCTGGAAGGTGAAAGCCTGGTCCCCAAAGATATCTTTGTTCTAATTCCTGAAACTTCGCCCATACCATCTCACGTGGCAGAAGGGGCTTTGCACATGTGATGAAATGAAGGATCTTCGAATGGGAAGATGACCCTGGAGGCTAGAAGATCAGAGAGATTTGAAGATGCCACACTGCTGGCTTTGAAGATGGAGGACGGGGCCTTGAGCCAAGGGATTTGGCAGCTTCTAGAAGCTGGAAAACACAGAAGCAAGATCCCCCGGAGCCTCGAGAAGGAGCACAGCCCGGCTGACGCCTGGATTTTAGCCTAGTGAGACCCATTTCAGACCTCTGACCTCCAGGACTGAAAGATGGGAAATTTGTGCTGTTTTAAGCCTTTAGTGTGTGGTGATTCGCTCCACAGTCGGAGGACACTCCGACATGTGAGGCCCTGGGTGCTGAGTGCCACACACCGGGGTTTCCCTCCCGGCTGTGCCACTTTGCTGTGGGATCGTGGACAATTGACCAGCATCCTTGTCCATAAAATGAGCATTGGAAAGAAGTTTGTCATTGGTTTGTGTGTGACATGCTGTGTTCACCAGCCCCACTGACTGACCAAACACCATTATGGACCACGGAGAAACAGAGGGTGCGGTTCTGAGATCCATTTGCTCTTTGCACTGTTGACAACAGCCACAATTTGAGTGCTCCTGCTGAGGCAGCACAGAAAGATGGAGAAATGTGGGAGGCATGGAAAGGGAAAGAGCTTTCACCCAGAATATGCTTTGAGTCTCACCAGCTGAGAGTGGAAGCTTTGACACAACTACCCAAAACCGCTGTGAGGACCGCCGCAGAGAGACATTGTTCTGGAGAGACGTTTTAAATGATGAACGTGATCAAATAGTCAGAAACCATGCCTGGGGTCAAGAATCTGTAACTTTTAAGCCTGGCTCGGTGGACACGCCTGTAATCCCAGCGGCTTGGGAGGGGGAGGCAAGAGGATCTCAAGTTCGAGACCAGAGGCAGCCTGCATAATTTAGCGAGACCTTGTCTCAAAAAGTAAAAAAAAAATGGGCTGGGGGTGCAATTCAGTGGTCCAGCACGTGCAAAATGTGCAAGCATGAGGCCCTGAGCTCAACCCCTACTACTGCTAAAACAAAAAACAAAAAACAAACAAACAAACAAAAAAAACCTGTAACTTTTGAGGCTGACCTTGTTTCCCCTCTGCAATCCCATGCTTCTTTGGCACGTTCCCAGGAAACTCCTTCAAGACTTTTTTCTTAAACCTAAATGCTGGAACTTCTTTTGATCGTATGGGTACCTCCCTAGCCCATGACAGGGGCCTTTCTACATGCTGGAGGATCCTGTCACACTGGGTGCCCAAGGACACCCAGCTTTAGGAAGCACTCAAACCACACTTTGAAGTCCAGGGTTCTGACTTCCAGCCCAGAGCTGGACTCCAGGGGCCCTGTGACCTGCGTGCCTCCCTGCACTGCACTGGGACCTGAACTGGACCTGGGGACAAAGTAAGTGGAGTGTCCTCTGCCCCACAGACTAGCAGCTGAAGGGGACAATGTCAGGAGGGGGGAATGATTCAAAACCAAATCTATCCCCTCCCCATTCTGTGGTGCGCTTGCATGCCTGGAAAACCCCATGATGGCTGAATTGGTGCAAAAAGTGCTTTGTGTTTCAATGTCACATGGAACTGGGGTCTGGACTTGAGTCACCAAAAACTGGTTCTTGCCCATGGGAATGAATCAGTGGGGAACCGAACCTCCCTTCCCAGGGGACTGCTCTGCCTCTCAAGGACATTTGGAATCTGTGGCTCTGGCCATGAATGCCAGCTGCCCCCTAGCCTCTGTGACAATCAGTGAGTGCCCCCCAACTTTCCCCGGGTCCTCTTCACTGCTCTGGAACAAAGCTGTCCAGAGTCCCTGCAGAACTAAGAAGAGAAAGAGAGGTGACCTCCTTGGACCTGACCCTGACCAGGCAGTCCCTCTGGACTCAGAGATGGGCTTTGCTCTTGCTGAATGTGTGCGTTTAACCACCCCTGCCCTTTGGAAAGCAAAGAGTTGGCGCCGTGGGCCCACCCCCGTTTTTACCATTTAACTGAATTACTCTGGGCCACGAGGTCCCGATTTGAGGACCCTCGGTTCTGAAGGGAAGTGCATAGACCGTGGAGCCAGGAGAACTTGAGCCTTGGGCCACCCTGTGCTCTCCCGAGCAAGAAGAGAGGCTTGAAGTGGCCACTCAGCCTCTCAGGGTCCTTGTTTCCAACTCTGTGGGGACCAAGGACAGCGGTGGCAAGAAGGCTGCGGACTCCCAGGGAGCAGGCGATCCACAGGGGCTTCCCACGCTCCCCCCTGAATCACCCTGGCAGCCCTTGGAGCTTGGTTTACTGTCCTCATCATCCAATGAGAAAACCGAGGCACAAAGAAGTTAAAACAAGGAGCGAGTCAGGCGCCGGCAAGGGGAGCTGGGCCCTAATCCCCCAGAGCCCATGCAGCTTCCAAATTGGTGCTGCAGGCTCAGCGACAGATACCAGGGCGTTTTTGCAGAGCCGGGGACTGATCCCCACTTTAGGTTTTATGAGCAGCTACTGGCAACATAAAAAGAGGAATGGAACCTTTTTCCAATCCAACTGGGAGGCTCACACATGCAGATGAGAGGCGGGGCCGAAGGGACAATAGAGCCCCGGGGGGTGATTGTGGTCTGATGACATCACTCCATCCCTCATTCAGCGAATGGTTTTAGGGGCGCCTCTTTGGTGCCAGGCTGGGTAGGCAGCCATCCGAGCATCCTAGAGGCTGAGGCAAAGTCATTATAGGCTTCAGAAAGCTGTCCCCTGCTTGGGGACAGGCATGGGGGCAGGGAGGAGATGGGGAGACATGCTACAGAGTGTTAAGGTGTCAGGGAGTGGTGGCATCAGGGGCAGGGCGGTGGGTGCGCAGTAAACCACTGGTGCTTAATGTGCCGACCTTGTCCCAGGGCCACCTGGCCCCTCCCTCTATTGGCCCCTCAGGTAGAGTTAAGGATCGCCTTCAGTTTGACACCTCAAAGTAGCCGTGTGGCCCCACCTGGAAGCATTTTGCGAACACAGCGTCCTGAGCCCCACCGCAGACCTGCTGAGCTGGACCCTTGACTCTACCGAGATCCCCAGGTGACTTGTGGCTGTTAAAGTTGGAGGGCACCTGGACCAAGCGCCTGCTGCACCCCAGACGGGGAAGACACCTGGGTGGGCAAGTAAGGACAGGTCTAAGGCAGAAGGTAAAGAAGGCTGGAGGAGGCTCCGTGGCTGGAGAGGGAGAGAGGCTAGTCATAGGAGCTGAAAGTCAAGGAGGAAGCAGCCAGCCCAGGATCTGGGTCAGGCGTGTTTCTGGCTGAGGAAACAGCCGTGGGAAGACCTACAGCTGTGTGGGGCTCAGTGGGGGGCTAGAGGAACCAAATCACCCACGCTTCTGGCGCTAACACGGGGTGAGAGGAGGGGGATCATTGCCAGAAGGGCTGGTCACCTGGCCACTCTAGGGAGGCCTTTGCTGACGCCCCTACCAGTTCAAATCTACCCAAAAGCCTGTAGCGCTACTGTCTGCTAGTGGTTCTGCATCCATGGTGCAGGAATGTAATGACTGCCTTCCCTAGAGCCGGGCACCGCTTCCTGGCATCATTGCCTTTAATTCCTGGCCAGCCCTGAGGTAGGTCTTCTCAACACCCCTAATCACACGAGGAAACTAAGGCTCAGAGAGGTGCCTAAGATCCTTGCACTCTGTCCTGTCTGCTTGTTTGCTTTCCTCCTGATTTGCCTTCATATTTCTCGAAGTAGGCCTGGACACCAGGGCACAGTGGCCAGCATGCCCAAGCCACTTTAAGAAACATTCTCCAAAGCCGGGCGCAGTGGTGCACTCCTGTAATCCCAGCGACTCAGGGGGCAGTGCCAGGAGGATCGCAAGTTCAAGGCCAGAGGCACTCTGAATAATTTAGCAAGGCCCTGTCTCAAAATAAAAAGGAAAAAAATAGGCTAGGGGTGCAGTCCAGTGGTACAGCACTTGCAGAGCATGCAAGCATGAGGCCCTAGGTTCAGCCCCCTAGTACCAGGAAAAAAAAAAAAAGAAAAAAGAAAGAAAAAGAAAAAAGAAACAGCCTCCAAATATTTTTCATTGGTTTTCTCTCAAAGCTGCATATTTCATTTAAACATGTCAAAAGGACATTCATGTCTTGTAATTCACTTCCTGCCCCCGCCCCCCCAAAAAAATCTTAAACCAGACCTTTCAGGTGGACTGAAAATAGACAGCAAATGGGCGAGGGTAAGAGAACGGTCATCATTTTTGCTGGATCTTTGTTGTCTTCAGACTGGAATAGTTTCGGTGGAACCTGGACATGTTACAATCACAAAAGAACCCCTTCTTTAAAGACTTCTACAGGGGAGGGGTTGTGAATTCATGGTTTGGGGGGCCTCCCTTGGCATGCATAATCTGCCTCTTTTTCTGGTTTGCACCTGCACCTCCTGCCCCTCAGTGCCCAACACCACCAGCAGACTCTTGTCAATTTCCTATCTGCTTTCCATTCCACAGCAGGGGGAGGGAGCTTCAGCCTTGGCCAGGGACTTCCCTGAAGCATGATCCCGGGCTCCCAAGCCTCACATAAGGGTGTGAAAGATTCAAGTGGCCACAACACCCTTCAATAGGGGTTTACTTTAATAATTCTTAAAAAGCCAAACGGTGAATATGATATCAGTCATTAGACGTGACATTAACAATTATATATTAGTGTCACCAAATGCTGATGCATATTTTTAAAGAAGGCATGTTATCAGACAGCAAAGTATTGCTCCATTTCATACAAGCATATAAATATCAACATGACTTAGAATACTGAGCTAATAATGACTTATGTTTGACAGCACCCTTTACAACAAGTAATGCACTTACATTTTTCTTTTTCTTTTTTTCTTTTTTCTTTTCTTTTTTTTTTTTGGCAGTACTTGGAGTTTGAACCCTACCATATGTTAAGCAAAGGGCTGGGATTTAGCTCAGTTGGTAGAGCACTGCTCTGCAGTCTCTGAGGTCCCAAGTTCGATTCCCAGCACCGCAGAATGGGAGAAGGACGTGGCAATCCACTCCCAAGGCAATCCCAAAACAGTCAGCCATTGAAAACCCTATGAGTGTCGCCATGAGTCAGACTCAACTCAACGGCACCTAACAACAACAACATATGTTAGGCAAGTGCTCTACCACTGAGCTGGACCCACAGCCCTTTTCTTATTTTTTATTTTGATTCATTAATTGTGTAGGCTGCCTCTTCTCTCAAACTTGCCATTCTCTTGCCTCTGCCTCCCAAATTCCTGGTACTACAGGTGTGCACCACCATTCCTGGCTTTGGAACTCCAAATATTTAATTTTACAAATTGCCAAGAGAACCAGGCATGGCAGTGCAGGTCTGTGTAACCCCAGCTACTTGGAAGGCTAATGCAGAAGGATCACAAGTTCAAGGCCAACTTGGGCAACTTAGAGAGACTCTACGTCAAAATAAAAAATATTTTAAAGGGCTGAGGATTAGCTCAGTGGTAGAGCACTTGCCTGGCATATGCAACCCGTTGGGTTCCATCCCTAGCACGTGCGCATGCGCTCGCGCACACACACACATACACACACACACACACACACACACATATATTTACCCAAAAGACTTGACCATATGAAATTATAGATATTGGGCTATATTGACCTACAAAATAGCAGTTTCCTATGGTTCAATTAATACATGCTTATAGTTTATGAATAATTTATTACTTACAAATAAATAATACAATTATAAGTAAAAATATGTACTGTTAAGTTGTGCACATATTTTGGGGGATAAATAGTAAAAAATATTGTCCCAATGGAATGCACAATGAAGACAAGTTTACACACACTGCTGGCTCCCAGGAGCTGTGCCCCTGAGCCTTTCCAACGCTCCTTCCCTCATGTACTGAGCCACCGTTCCTTAGAATTGTTGGCTCTCTGTCCTTGCCATATAAAAGCTGTGTGGCCTCAGATAGTCATAAAACCCCTCTGAGCTTCAACTCGCTTATCTGTCATGGTTGGGAGGATTAAGTGACATCATGGATGGAAAGTGTTGAGCACATTGCCTGCCACAGAATATATGTCCCATAAATGGTAGTATTGTCACTATTTCTACTTGTTATGAACACCTTGAGTCATTATATAACCCAAGAAAACTGAGATCAGAGAGGTTAAATATGCATTTTAAATCACGCAAGTAATAAGCCCAGGAAATCTGCTGTTGACCACTTTCCTTGTTTATGCCATGCTTTCCCATTCACTGGATGGTGCAAGATATTTTGTCTACTTTGGTGTTGGTACCTGGTGGGTACAAATCATCTCAGCTCATCAGAGTGAAGGAAGATGCCATGCATTTTAAGCGTGGCAGGCCAGGGTTTGAATTTGGGCTGTGCTAAGCTGAAAACTCACACTAGCATATCAGTTCCATGCAGATTTGGGCCTTTTCTATCTTCTTTCTGGTTCTCTCCCCAGGAATTTCCCTGTCTCCCCATGAATCACATCTCGGTTCTAAATAGGTACACACAAAAAGAACTGGATGTGGTCAAAATTACTCCTGAAAATTCCAGAAATCATGCACACGGTACAGTAAAGAGGGTTCGTGCATGCAGCGCTGCACAGAATAACATACAGATGGTAGATAAGGATGCATGTGGGCTTCCAGGCACTTGGATGAGGTCTGAAAAAGACAAGAGGACGCAGAGCAAGCCCACTCAGGAGTACGGGCACATTTGTGACTGTACACAAAGCCTTCACATCTTGGTGGGTGCAAAAGCAAACCAAACACAACCAAAGTAAAGAATGAAGGAATGATTGCCTATGGGTGGAGAGCCCTGGGTAGGGCTCCCAACATGCCACTTTCCCCAAATAACACTTGGGGATTTTATTACGAAAGTCTACACATACTCCTAAGGGGAGGCACTTCAGAGCAGGTGCATTTGCCACGCATGCTCAATTTAAGATATACACTACTGGGCATGTGCAGTTAAAGTCAGTTCAGGAAGGGAAGATGGTAGACAGGCACACCCCTGAATGACTCTGGTCTGTGTTGCAAAAGAACGGTGGGCAGAAATATTTTAGGCATCTGTGGTCTGTGTCATAAGTCCCCACTGGAAACTCTCTTGGTTGCTGTTATGATCTCCACTCTGTTGAGCTCATCTCCCCCTTCCTCAGTTGGGAAACAGACAGCCAAAATTCAAGAGCCTCCATGACTCTGGCAGAGGTCACACCCCAGATGATGCTGCCACTGAGTGGACTCCTTTCACCCAGCAAGGGATGAGAGGGTGAGGGAGACAATGTCCCCAGCTGAGCAGCCATGAGGAAGGGGCAGATCCCAGCCCTGACATCCCACCAGAGTCGTAATCTCTGGAATACAGAAGCAAATAGCACCATGGGCCAGCTGTACTACAGAAAGGGGCAGACAGGATTTAAAGCGACATCTCTGAAGAAGTGGCCTTCAGCTCCCCTGGTTGCTAACACAACACAGATGCAGAATCCACAAGGAGGCTCCCTGCACCTCGGGAAGAATGTGGGGTTAGAAGTGAAGTTAGCTGGGCACGGTGGCACACGCCTGCATTCCTAGCGGCTCAGGAGGAGAAGACAGGAAGATTGCAAGTTCAAGACCAGAGGTCTGAGTAACTTAGCGAGACCCTGTCTCAAAAAGTTAAAAAAAAAAATGGCTGGGGGCATAGTTCAGTGGTCCAGCACTTGCAAAGAATGGAGGTGCGAGGCCCTGGGTTCAACCCCCAGTATCGCAAAAAAAAAAAAAGAAAAAAAAAAAAGAAAAAAAAAGAAAAGAAAAGAAAAGAAAAAGTGAAGTTAGATGAATTCCTCTGAAAGTGCTGGTGTAACTGAAAATAAGGCAGTGGAGGTCTTGATCCACAGAAACACTCCAGGATGGACATGATTTTAGGTGATGCATTTCTAAGTTACGCAAGGCTGCCAGGCTCACTGCAGTTTTGCACGCAGAACTCCTCATCTGAGACTTCACAGACACTTTCTCCAGCCATCAAGCTCTATGTGGTTTTGTTCCTAGGTCTGGCATTTTGAGCCCAGTGGGGGCAGGAAAGCCTGTGGGCCCCTCCCTAGGAGGAACAGGAAGGTTCTAAGCCTGGGCAACCCAAGAGCAGCAGTCCAAGGAGAGACACCGGGTTGAAGCAATAGTGCACAGGGGTCTCAAGGCCTGTACCTGACCCAGGTGAGTAACAGTGGGGTCTGGGTTTCCCTGGCAGCCAAGTCTAGCCAGTGTGTAGCTTAGGGCGGCTGGCCAGCCACAGCCATATCTACTGATAGCAAGAGAAGATCAAAATCCAGGTAAAGTTCTTGATTTCAAATGCTTTTAAGTCATATGAGCCAAACAGAACACATCTGGGCTAAATTTAGCCCACAGTCCTCCAGCCTGCTACAGTGTCTGGGTTAAAATTTGCGAAGCAATTTATCATACCAACCTTTGAGGGCTGTGTATTTCATGGGACCATGCCGCCAACTTTTCTGGTTCTAATCACATCTCAAGATTCACCAAAATTGGCAAGTAAAGCAATAGAGCCTTTGCAGCGAGTTCTATGGCAGTCTAGCTGGTTGGGGAGAATGATCCAAGTCCCCAGATTTGGAGATCAGCTAAGAATCCAAAATCCAATCCAGACTCCCGCAAAGCAAAACCCAGAGCCTGGGCTGAGGAGAAGAAAAGACTAGAAGGAAAAATATCAACATTGTAATCCTATGTGAGGAGATGGGATTTTAGGAAAGGCTTCTGCTAACCTGTTAGAACATCTGGAACTTTGTAATTACCTGCATATCATTAAGTCCTTATGTGGACCTTAACTGTTTATCTGCTCATAGCACTCTTCCTCTGAAACCTGAACTTCTCTTCTTCTGGTTAATGCTCTGCCCCTCTGGACCAAGAGTTCCTATGGGAGCCCCTGGTGTCCCCGATGGTCTAATCCCATAGCCCTGGAGTGGTCACCTGAGCTGACCTGAGCCAGTGAGGTCCTCCCTCTGGGTTCTAGGACTCACTGAGTCATTCAGCAGGCAGAGAATTTCAAGGCTGTTTTTTTCAAGTGTGGGAAAGTCTACCTGTGCCAGTTGAAGCTACTTTTCTTGCTAGGATAAGATCACTGACCCAGCCCTGGTTCCAGACTATTCCAGAGGCTCAGCAGCAGTGTGATCCTTCTCATGGATTGGTTATTTGGGTCCTCCTTGAATTTAGAGGGGCCAGTAGATTATGAGGGCTGGGATTTAGCTCAGTGGGTAGAGCACTGTGCTGCAGTCTCTGAGGCCCCGAGTTCAATTCCCAGCACTGCAAAAGTGGGAGAAGGGCCTGGCAATCCACTCCCAAGGCAATCCTGAAGCACTCAACCATTGAAAACCCTATGAGGGTCGCTATGAGTCGGATACCGACTTGACAGCACCTAACGACAACAACAACAGTGATTTTGACTTCTGCTTTTTGGGCTGGGTTTCACTCATCTGTAATCCTTGTCTTCCAGCAGAAGAAAATGATAAAGACAAAATGTAGAATATTGTCATGCAAAGACATGAGGTAGGCCCCCTTCCTGTTCGCTCTCCAGCTTGCACTCTGTGCTGTGCTGCTTGGGTACTTTGTGGGTGCCCAGAGAAGCAGGGTGCTCGTCAGTAGGGTACCATACACCTCTTAGCAAAATCCACCATTCCAGGGCTACCAAAGGACGAGCAAGAGAGATTTTCCTTTCATAACTCACCCTTTAGAACACTGTTATCCTACATCTAGCTCTCCTCTTCCTCATGACTCAAAATGCCTTTTTAAAGCAAGAAATATTTGGCAGCTTTAACAAAGCAAGGGGGAAAAATTAGCTGTCATAAGTAAAGAATGTAAAATTTTTACTTAGCTCCAAAATAGCTTCAGGAAAAAAAAAAAAAAAGAAAAGAAAAGAATGATCAAGTTGGTGGCACCTAGGGAGGTATGTGGATATTTGTTTGTTAAAGAAAAAAATTTCATTTATATTGTAGGGAGTCTTACAGACAAGTCTCTTTAAGCAACAAATGTATTTCTAAAGCATACTCCACAAGAGAACTCAGGAGTCCCCAGCCATCTGTACATCTCTTTTTGCCATAAATTTCCAGCACTTGGAAAACTAGAAACTTGAAAGAAATCTCCTTCTTGTGATAAGTCACTCAAATCTGGATGTTGTCACCCTTATAAACAAACCAAAATGCTCTTCCAGATTCTTTTTAACGGTGGCGGTGCTTAGACAGGATTCTCCCTTCCCAGAGGAAACCATGTATTTTCAAAAGAAGAATGTTCTTAAAAAAAGAAAGAAAGAAAGAAAGAAAGAAAGAAAGAAAGAAAAAAGAAACTGCTCCAAATGCGTTTCAGTTGAGGGGAAATTCCATCTCTCTCCATTCATAAATGTAGGCGTGAAATCCCTTCCTGTCCCGGGTCCTCCGTGCACCAGTGAATACAGCCAGCTCAGAAAAGGGCTCATGCAGAGTAAGAAGGGAAGAAAGATAACTGTACAAAGGTGAAACCTGGCACGTTCGCCCTTGGCCAGGTGATCAAGGCCAACATCAACCCTGGGACGATTGTGAACGCTAGGGGCTGTGGTGAGAGTGGGACCTTGCTCTTCCCAGACATCCATAACCCTAGTTCATTTGTGAGAATGCCACCCAGCCACTCTGAACTGTGGGGCCCTCTGCAGAACACCTGACTGGGACCCTTCAAAATTGTCAAGGTCACCAAAGACAGAGCTTGAGAAATGGTCACGGACAAGGGGGGGGCATAAATATCATGAGTGCTGTTGTCTAATTATGGTGGTTTTTTTTTTTTTTTTTCAGTACTGGGGGTTGAACCCAGGTCCTCGTGCTTGCATGCTCTGCAAGTGCTGGACCACTGAGCTGCATCCTCAGCCCATTTTTTTACTTTTTGAGACAGAGTCTCACTAAATTATGCAGACTGCCTCTGGTCTTGAACTTGCGATCTTCCTGCCTCCTCCTGCCTCCTCCTGCCTCCACCTCCCAAACCGCTGGGATTACAGGCGTGTGCCACCATGCCCGGCTTAATTATGTTTTTAATAGTGTTTTAAAAATCGATCTAAAGTTCGAGACCAGAGGCAGTCTGTGTAATTTAGCGAGACCCTGTCTCAAAAAGTAAAAAAAAAAAAAAAGGGCTGAGGGTGCAACTCAGTGGTCCAGCACTTGCAGAACATGCAGGCACGATACCCTGGGTTCAACCCCCAGTACCACACAAAATAATAATAATAACAATTATTATTATTATTATTATTATATATTATTATATATTATATATAATATATATTAAATATTATATATTATATTACATATTACATATTATATATTATATAATTATAATATATATAATATACAATATATAACATATAATATGTTATATATTATTACATATTATATATTATTTATGATATAGTTATGAGATATATTTATGATATATCATTATATTATATAATATATAATATAATATATAATATATAATTATAATAGTAATATTATGATAATAATAATAATTGTTGTTGTTATTATTTTTTTATCTAGTAATGGGCTGAAGGCACAGTTCAGTGGTCCAGGACTTGCAGAGCATGCAAGTGCAAGGCCTGGGGTTCAACCCCTAGTCCAAAAAAGAAAAAATCGATCTAGAAAACCAAATGTTCCCTGGGCACGTTTGAGTGCCAGTAATCCCAACACTGGACAGGCAGAGGCAGTAGGATTGAGAGTTCAAAGCCAGCCTGGACTACATAGTGAGACTGCCTCAGAAAACAACAGCACAAACAAACAAACAAAAAGCCAATCAAACAAGCCAAATGCCCAAATCCTCTATGTTGGATTTAAGACTTAACTTGGATCATTATTTATAAATTTCCAAAATCAAGAATATTTTACTTTCATCGTTAATTCTTATCATTTATCTAAGATTTTTATTTAAACCCTTGGTAATGCTAATAATGTGATTTTAACCTTTTCCCGCTTATAGAAGTTATACTTGCTGTTTTGGTTGTTAATCTATTGTCTTTTTTGTCCACAAATATCTGGTTATCAACCACTCTCCATTAAATTCTTCCTAAGTAACTTTTGTGTTTTCCATCTTGCTAGTTGTGCCCTGACTGATAACTTATTTGTACAAGCTATTCAATCTAAAAGTGAATAGTGTGAAAAGTGCCGCTGGGTAGTAAAATCTGCCATTGGTAATGAGACAAACAGAATCCCTGACAAGAGGCCCCCAGTCTACTGAGAAGGACAGTAAACATGAAACCAGTAAATTCAACGAGCGCAGGTGCAGGTCTTCCATGAAAAAGGTAGAACGGCGTGGGGCTTGGAGAGAGGATTGAGATGTCTGCGAGCCCTAGGGAACTGGTGCTGTTTAGAGCCCTGAGGGATGAGAAGCCAGCCCCGCTCTGATCTAGAGAGGAGAGAGCAGCTGGTGCAGCTCTGAGGTGGGAAACGACCTAGTCTGGGTGAGGGGCAGAAGGAGGGCCAGGTGCCTAGAGAGTGGGGAACAAGGTAATGCCTGGAAGGGCGGAGTTCAGATGAGATGACACGCTGAAGATGGCACTCTGTGGAGCTGAGGTAGGATGCTCAGGTTTTGTTCTGTGTGAAATGGGTCATCATTGGAGGCTTTTTGTTTTGTTTGGTGTGTGTGTGTGTGTGTGTGTGTGTGTGTGTGTGTGTGTGTGTGTGTGTAACTGGGGGGGGGGTGTTGAACCCAGGACTTTGTAAGCGCTCTACCACCGAGTTGCACCTCCAGTCCCTTTTAAAATTTTTGTCTTGAGACAAGATCTCACTAAATAACACAGGTTGCCTCTGACCTTGAACCTGTGATCCTCCTGCCTCTGCCTCCCAAATTGCTGGCACTACAGGCATGTGCCACCGCGTCCACTCATTGGAAGGTTTTTAATAAGAGATGATCTGATGTGGCTGACTGGATGGTAGGGACAAGGACAAGGGCACAAGACCAGGCAGGATCAGCTGGTCCATCAGTCAAGCAAGAGGTGATAGAGCCCGAAGTGGGGTTGAGGGATGGGAGCAGCAGGGAGGATGGATGTTGGTGGCGTGCCAGAGCTCGTGCCACTGGGACTGGCTGACCAAATGTGCTGGGATAGGTCAAGGATGACTTCTCTGTCTTTGGCCAGACCCAGGGGTGTGGGGCCATGGGCGCTGGCTGTGATGGGGTGGCAGATGTGGAGGGGGATGGCGAGGAGAGACCTATGCTCCGGCTTGACCCTGTTAGGTGGGAGATGCTTTTAGGCGTCCAGGCAGGGATATCCCACAGGAAGCTGCAGGTTCAAGTCTAAAGAAGGAAGCCTGTAATCCCAGCACTGGGAGGCAGAGGCAGGAGGATGGCAGGTTTGAGGCCAGGGACAGCTTGTGCAATTTAGGGAGCCCCTGACTCAAAATGAAAAATAAAAAGGGGCTGGGGATGTAGCTCAGGGGTACAGAACTTGCCCAGCATGTGCAAATCTCTGGGTTCTATCCCAGCACTGAAAATAAATTTTTTAAAGTGTTCTCTGCCTAAGCTAGGGATCTGTGTTTATGTTAACCCTAAGTCCAGGCTCATTGTTTAAGGAAGGGAAGGACAGAGAGTACAGATAGTCGTGTGGACATCACTTGGCTGTGTGGTGACCAAGGACGGTGTCACTTTTGCCTGCCCAACATGCACTTGGCCTGGACTTTTACAGAGATGAGATGTAAGCTTGAAGTGGGGGGTGACTGTTGCACCAGGGAACCTCCAGAGGAAAGTAGCCCGAGAAACCAAGAGTGAATGATTCCTGCGGGTAGCATTTAGCCCCTGGATAAAGCCGTGGCTGAAGCCCGGGCCTTTTCTGCTGTAGGAGACAATAAGTCCCCTCCCTCATCTCCCAGGTTGGGTAGGGTTCCTGCTCTCCTGCAGTTACACTTTGTGGGGTTTGCTGGGTTAGGAACCAGCACTGAAGGACCCTCACAGGCCTCCTGTCCAGCCCTAAGCTGGAGTTGCCAAGACTATCAGGGGCTGGCTGGACGAAGCTGGCATGCGCGCCTTTTTGGTGGATCTGAGTAAAGAACACATTCCCTTTTGCCTCTACTCTGAGGATGAAGAGAGGGGCTGAGAGGACAGAGGAGGAGAAAGGCAGAAGCTTCTGTCTGAAGAATGGGGGCCACGGTTGGCCAGAAAGACCAGGCCATGAAGGAGGGCAGCACAGATGGGGCTCCTCAGCCACTGGGGTCTGGAGCTACAGGGGGTGGGGCAGAGGAGAGACCCAGGGAGGAGAGAGGCAGCCCTTTAACCTAGCCAGCTCGCTGCTGACCTTCTCGGGCCCCAGGTACCTTCCTGTTTTCCCAAGGCAGGAGATGTGTTTGAGAGGAGCTTCCCCTGGCTTGCCGGACAGCACGCTTTTCTCTCAAAGCACTGTTCCGGCCAAGCCCAGGGTAGCCGAATCAGACACCAGCGTCTCTGATTTATTTTGTACCAGCTATGGTTCTGGGGGCATGGGAAGGCCCTTGGCAAGGCTGGTGGGTTTCACTGAGAGCAGCTGTTGCTTTTAGGTGCCATGGAGTCGGTACCCGACTCATAGCGACCCTACATACAACAGGCCAAACACTATTGTTAGTGCTTCTCTGCTGTTCATAGGGTTTTCAATGGTGGTTTGATTTTTGGGAGTGGGTTGCTGGGTCCTTCTCCCAAGCCTACAGCACCTGGTGTTCCAAGGCAGTCTCCCATCCAAGTACTAACCAGGCCCGACCCTGCTTAGCTTCCAAGATCTGACGGGATCGGATGCCACAGGGGTACAGCTGCAGGCATTGAGAGCCAAGGAGTGCATAAATCATTCCAAGATGGTAGATGAACTTCAACACGCCCTGTTCCCAGCACCGAGGCCAGGTGGTGGTGTCGCCCCCTGGGAAGGGGCACTGTGCTGCCCACCAGTCCACTTCTCACCTGGCCCCGGCTCCTGGCACCCAGCTCCTTGGTCTCCACCAGAGGGCTGGCAATTCTGCTCAGCTCCCCTCAAGCTCTGCCTCCTGGTTTTCCCACCAAAAGCCCCTCAAATCCAGGAGGGCAGCCATGGGAGCAAGGAGATGCGCTCTGAGTTTTACCCTCTCCAGCCTGCTGTTGGTAGCCAGTTCTGGGCCACATCCAAGCACGTTAGGCAGCCCTGTTTCAGTCTGGGAGAACCAACCCGAGGGCGCCATCTGAATGTCTTCCAGGGCCCCAGCTCGGCCCCTGCCCGTGTTTCTGATTAAGAAGCAAGGCCAGCAAGAGAAGTCTCTCCACCCGCAGGCACATCCTGCCAGGGTCATCCGGCACCGAGTGACTTCAACCAATGCCACAAAGAGCAGAGGAATCTCCCTGCTGAACCCTGTTCAAATTCCTGCCCAAAGAATCCGTGGGATGGTATGAAATAGTTTTGCCTTTGAGTCACTATGTTCTGGAGAACTCTGTTTTGCAGGAACCGATGCCTAAAGCCATATCCAACAGAGCTAGCTATCACAGGTGCCCCGGGGAGTGACCTGGTTTAGGTGTTGGTAAGACAACGTGACTTAGATGTAGTGGGGAAGAAAGATGAAGGA
Organism: Pedetes capensis; assembly: GCA_007922755.1. Classification (NCBI taxonomy): domain Eukaryota; kingdom Metazoa; phylum Chordata; class Mammalia; order Rodentia; family Pedetidae; genus Pedetes; species Pedetes capensis. Next base: position 59,782 of record VMDO01008146.1, on the reverse strand, counting down.
CATTTTAGGGACTTTACTAATCCTGGTGGGGCTGGGGTTTGGTTCAGTTGGTAGAGCTCTGCTCTGCCCTCTCTGAGGCCCTGGGTTTGATCCCCAGCACAGCAAAAATGGGAGAAGGACCTGGCATCCCACTCCCAGAAACAATTCCAAAACAATCAGCCAGTGAAAACCCTATGAGTAGCAGAGAAGCTCTGACAGTGCCAGGTACGGCACCGTGTCGGGGAGGGTTTTGTTCTGTTGCACATAGGCTCACTGTGAGTCAACGGCACCTAACAACTGATCCTGGTGGGGGACAGGGACATCTACCTGGATTAAGACTGAAAATTTAGCTTCAGTGTATACATGATGTCTTCATGCGAGTTATGTAGAAATGTAAGCATTTACTCTGTCAGAAAACTAAATAAAAGGAATTATTCAGGTAATTTGAATAAAAGGTTGGGATCAACAATTCATGTTGTTGTTGTTTGGTGCCATTGAGTCGAGTCTAACTCATAGTGACCCTATGTACAACAGAACAAAACACTTCCCAACACTGCCATGCCCAGCCCTATGTCAGTGCTTCTCTGCTATTCAAAGGGTTTTCAATAGCTAATTATTTCCGATTGCTTTGGGAGTAGGTTGCCAGGTCCTTCTCTCATTTTTGCAATACTGGGAATCAGACCCAGGGCCTCAGAGAGTGCAGAGACGCCCTCTACCAACTAAGCTAAATCCTAGCCCCTGACCTCAAAGAAGAACACAAATACAAGTCTGAGTGGTGCTGTCATATGGGGATAATTATGGATCCACTCTAGTCTCTACCAGGTAAGCAGTGTATTAAGAAACCTCTGTACTTAACTCTTTTTACAAAGTTTTAGGCAAGCGATTAAGAGGAAAGCCACCAGATTAGATGGGCCTGGATTCAAAGCCTTCCCATGTTCCTCTCTGCCTGGGAGTGTGGGCTGCTGAAAGTCTGTTGCTTTTGCCTGCTTGGCACCTGTTTCTGTCTCCTAGAAGTGTACCCTGATTTTCTTTTAGACAAAAGGTTGATTGATTATAAAATTAGCCCCAAATATTCAGGCTTCTCTGGCTTCAGATCCCATTGTACTGTGCCTTTGCAGCCTCTCCCAATAGGAAGTGAAATCTGTTTCCTTTCCCCTGGAACCTGGGGTGGCCTGGGCCTTGCTTTGGCCAACAGAATGTGCCAGAAGTGATGGTGTGTCAGAGCCAAGCTTACTCTTGGGGGCTCTGTGCTCTTCCACGCCCACTCTTGGACCTCTGTGACCGCAGCGAGAGCGAGCCCAGGCCAGCCTGCTGTGGGAAGAAAGAAATGCAGAGTGGAGGCTCCCTGCCTATAGCTAGTCATCCCTGAGAAGAAGACTAAGTTTGGGGGATGCTGGAATGCATGTGGGGCCCAGCTGAGACCAGATGCACTAGCAACCAGGTCTGGCCTACATTGCCAGCACACAGAATCATGGGCTGAGGAAACGGTTACTGTTCAGAGCTTATTTGGGTTGGGGATGCTTTGTTCTGTGGCAGGAGTGACCTGACAGAAGGAATGGCTCTTCTCATGTCCAAACCCACGTGGTACAGGTGGACCTCAGCCACCAGCACGTCCTTACGCCTGGCCTGTGAGAGTGAAAGACGGGACTTGGGCTACAGCTATGGAAAAAGAGGTGCTAGGGTTCCTGAGCTGCTCAGACTATAAGACCAGCTACGCAGGCCCACCGCCAGTATGAAGAGCTGCCATCTAGGAAAACAGCGCAAAGACCAACGAGGATTCCTGGCTTCATCTGAGCTCCTTCACCCAGGGGTGCCTGGAGCCAGGCTGCCCTGCTCCTGCCAGGTACGTAAATGAAAAAATTCCCTCGAGTTTCCGTCCCTGGCAACCAAGGTTCCTGACACAAGAGAACTCCAGCACCTGAGCCTGGTTCTTCCTCTGTAAACCAGGAACAGTGATAGAACCTATAGATCATAGCATTGCCATGACGGTTAAATAAGGTGCCAGGTTGGAGATGCCCAGTGTGTGGAAAGTGCCCTACAGACTGGCATTGCCATTGCAAGTAATCATTACGATTGATTATAATCTGAACATAGAGCCACCAGGATGAAAGAGCAGTCCCCAGAGTTCTGGGAAAGACTTACCTCCGGGCTATTGTCTGGGCCAGTCTTTAACAATACCATCCTACCCTGAGACAGAGGTGGGACAGGGGGACTGAAAGGCTTAGACACTGATCTTGAACCTTTGTCATCTTCCCAGGTTAGGTCAGAAAGATGACTATGGTAGATCAGGATCCTGGAGAGACAGTGACCAAGCATACCACCTGGCCACCTTCTGGAAGTCCTCCTCGGTGCCAGGAGACCCACTAAAGTCTGACCTTCAGCTCGTTGGCTCGAGGATGCTGCCACCAGCATGAGCCTCTCCCGCTCCAGTGCCAGCACCAAGAGGAAGCATGGAGTCCGCTGCTTTCAGGCCATGGTACGTGGAAGGGACAGGACTAGCTGGAGAGGCAGGTCCAGGCAGGAACAGAGGCCAGCTGGGGCTTCTCTCCCACTCACTGTCCCCACTGAGCCCCAGCCACCATCACAGCTCCCCTGAAGCCACCTGGCTCCCACTTTTGACCCCTTACAGTCTTTTACCAACACAGTGGCCAGAGAGATCTGCTAAACCAGAAATCAGTCTCCTCAGCACACTTCCCAGGAAACTCAAAGTGCTTCCTGAGGTCAGAGGTCAGGCCTCCCAGGTGCCCTATCCCTTGGCCCTCAGCCCCCATCTAACCCCCTAACAGGCCCAGCTGGTCCTTCCTCGGGCCTCTGCGTCTGCTGTTCCTGCAGCCTCGAAGGCTCAGCCCAAGCATCTCTCCCAGGTCCTCTAGTCACCTCCTCACAGAAGCCCTCCTGCCTGTGCCCTTCCCCTCACCCCTGCAGCACTTGTTCAATTTATTGTCCTGTTGCACTGAGAGGGGTCAGACATGACCTGTGTGTTCACATTTAGCATCTGTCTCAGTTCCGAGGATGTCGATCCCACGAGAGCAGGAAGCTGGCCTCTCAGAGTCTAGAGGCAGCCCCAGCACCCAGCTGGGCCGCCTCAGCATTGCTGGATGAATGAAGAAGAGAGGCCTTGGAACTTGGCCTGCCTTTTCCTAAATCCTAAACCAGAACAGGCTGCAGTTACAATGGTTACAATTTCGCAAACCTGCCTTTGGGAAAATGCAACAAAGATGAAATTTAATCTCTTTGAAGAGTTTAAAGTCTTGCCCTGGAATTTTTAAAAAACAAATTTGGGTGTTTGGGATAAAAAAGCATGACAGAATAAGAGTACAACATCCGTTCCCAGCAGGGTTAGTTGACGTGCCTCTCCTTAAAAACTGACAAGTCACTGAAGGAAGATGTCATGAGTCAGAGGAAACCATGACAGAGGCAGACAGACAAGACACTCAGAGACAGAAAGACAGAGAGAAAGAGAGCCAGAAAGGGAGGGAGGGAGGGCGGGAGGGAGTGAGGGAGAGAGAGGGAGAGAGAGAGGGAGAGGGAGAGAGAGAGAGAGAGAGAGAGAGAGAGAGAGAGGGAGAAAAGCCCAAATGCTTCCCCTCTGCCTGGCCCAGAAACCGGTCTTCAGCCTCCCTCGCTGCCTGCCCTGTGCCAAGCAAGGTTGAAGTTGCATTTCCAGCCAGGTTTCCAAGGTGCTTCACATAAAACTGGGCTCCTGGCCCCTGGTACAAAATCTCTCTGCTCCAAGATGATGCCAGCTCCTGCCTAGGGACTTGTGGGACACCATCACACAGGTGAGAGAGGATTAAACCCTGACAGGCAAGTAGCCACAGCTGCCTGCTTAGTTCTTGCCTAAACACAACCTAAGCCCCTTAGTGGAGGTGAAATAATAAAAAATGTAATGCCAAAAAACAGGCCAACATCTGCCCCAACAATCTCCAGGGTTTTACATTTAAAAACAAAATAAAAGGTAACAAAGTTTCTGTCTTTCAACTGAGCTCCCTTCTCTAGACCTTACCATGGCTAACTAATGCCCAGTGTTGTGTACAAACACATGACCGGGAAACGCCCCACCCATCCCTCCTAGGGACAGCATGTGGATGCGCTCTAGCCTACCTGGCAGAACAGGGCTTGGCACCGGGTTGTCCCTGGAGTTTGAGATCTAGCCTCCTGGAAGGTGAGGGTCATTGTCACTCTTGGTTCATTCTCGCTTCGAGCACAGACTTACTCATTCTGCAAGTATTTCCTGAGGTCCTCCTGTATCAAGGAGGCCACAGACCCTCAGCGGGAACAAGCCTGGCTCAGATGTCAGACAGAGGGAGGATGCTGGGCAGGATCCCAGGTTTGCTATAGCCGTGCATGGAAAGTACTTGACTTGATGACTATAGCTGCCAAGACCTGACCCTGATCTTTACCAGCTGGATGACCTTGGGCAAAGCACTTGACATCATGGAGCCTCAGTTTCCCCACCAGCCTCTTGATTCCCCCTGTCCCCTGTGGGATGGTGAGGATGGAAGGGAAATGACTCACAGAAGACACACCCCGAACCACAGGAAAGGAGCCTGGGTCCTAGGCCCCTGGCTGAGGCGCATTAGCCCAGCCCTTCTTAAGTTCACGGGCTCCCAGCTCCCTGGGGAACGGGGCACAGGCAGCCCAGACCCAGTAGGTGAGGGGGAGCCTGAGTGCCTGCGTTTCCACGAGGCTCCCGGCTAGCACAGACGCCTCTGTCTGAGGGCCTCTGTGAACAAGCAGGGCCTGACCACAGAGGCAATTTGGCTGAGGACACTGCTGAGGGGACCCTGGAAAAACACAGTGGACTGAGTGCATGCGGGCTGTCCTCCATGCACTCGGGTGACACACATTGTTCTAAAAGGAGGCCCAGGCAGGGAGTCTGTGTTGTCCCATTGCCTCCTAACAAGCCGACAGTGTGGACTCTGGGCCCAGCCTGATAGGGTGGTTGGATCCCAAGCGATTTTCAGCTGGAGTGTCTGCCTCACTCAGCCCTGAACCAAGTGACAGCCTCCTGAGAGCTTGCTTTACAGCCCCACGTCAGCATCTGCAGACACGCAGATGCCCAGCACCCTCCATGGCGCTGCCACCAGCTTCCTTCCCACTCCCCAGCCCGTACCCCACCTGACCCCAGGGCTGCCCTGGGAGGGAGGAGGGAGGCCGCTCTGCCTGCCCTGCCAATGTGGCACCCGGGATGGAAGTGGCCCACAGGTTGCCGTCGCAGGGAGGCCGGGGCACATGGCCGCTGGCCCCTGCTGCTGCCCACGCTGCCTCTTTGTCTCCGGCTGCTTCTGGACTCTGCTCATAGATGGCCGCTCTGACAGTTCGCACGAGGACCAGGCCAGGTCACAGCACTCGGCATTGCCTTGCAGCCTTGCATTTGCCAACATCTGGTAGGCGGTCCCCAGGGAGCCCCTTAGGGCTGATGTCTGACAGGAGCCCTGTTTCCAGCTGGCCAAGGAAGTCCAATGGTTCTGCAAGGCTGTCTGAGCCCCACTCATCCTCCAGTAGAAAAGTGCCAGGTCAAATGAAATGCACATCTTTTGTGTCACATTAGGCCTGTCTTAGCTTCCCTGTGCTCTGGCTACAGACGGAGGGTCCAGTGGACAGAAAAGGAGGTGATCTTTAGGTCACTCTGACTGTGTCACACAGTGGCCAAAGGGTTCTCTTCCAGGCACAGATCATCACTTAAATACTGCTAAACCTGTCACTGGGCTGGGATTTAGCTCAGTTGGTAGAGTGCTGCTCTGCAGTCTCTCAGGTCTTGAGATTGATCCTAGGCACCGCAAAAATGGGAGGACATGGCAATCCACTCCCAAGGCAATCCCCAAACAATCAGCCATTGAAAACCCTAGGAGGGTCACTATGAGTCAGACACAACTCGCTGGCACCTAACAACAACCAACCTGTCACTGGCTTCATGGCACTCCAAGAAGAAAATCCTTGAATGACCAGGGTGGGGTTTCCTAAACTAGCCCCTGTTCCCTCTCTTCTACCACCACCCTCACAGGTCACACTGGCCTAGAGACTCCTCCAGCCTCCTCCAGACCTTTGCACACAGGCTGGGATGCTGTGCCCTCTCCTTTGCACCTGGTAGAAGCCTGCTCAAGCCTGGGGCCCCTCCGCAAAGCCTCCCAGCCTCCCTGACAGGGTGGAAGCAATCAGAGCCCGCTGCCCCCGAGCTGCAGGAGAGGGAGCAAGCCGGTTTGGGCCTCACCATTGTGTCTGGGGCTGGGATTTAGCTCAGTGGGTAGAGCGCTGCGCTGCAGTCTCTTAGGCCACGAGTTCAATTCCCAGCACTGCAAAAATGGGAGAAGGGCCTGGCAATCCACTCCCAAGGCAATCGGCAATCCACTCCCAAGACAATCCCGAGGCACTCAGCCATTGAAAACCCTATGAGGGTCGCTATGAGTCGGATACCGACTTGACGGCACCTAACAACAACAACAACATTGTGTCTGAGCAGCTAGGAGACAGGAAGTGCCAATAGATGTTTCTGAATTCTTCCGAAATTTCCCAATCATTTGCAGCAAATAATCCCAGACTAAGAAAGGCCTCATCTGAGGGTATTTTGTTCCATTGTACCTGGGGTCTCTATGAGTCAGACCCAACTTGAGGGCACCTAACAACGACCACAATAACAAGAAAGGCCTTTAGGTCTCTGGAGCTTCACCCACAGCTGCACGGCCCTCCTGTAGCCCTGCGTCCAGGAGAACTTTCTGAGCCTGCCGCCTTCTGCCCAGGATGGACACATACCATGGCAGCTGCCCAGCCCCCACACGGGTCCCCAGGATTGTGCTTTCCTTCACATGCTTTTGCGCATGCTCCACACAGCCCAGCTGCCCTGGGGGTAATACCTGTCCCACCTCGGGCCCCTATAATTTGCCCAGAAGCCTCTTTAGCACCTCTCTGAGTTTCAGACAATGGTGCCTCTGATGACAGGCTCTTGCCACCTGGCTAGATCACATCACACCTCGGGGGGCGCCAGCCATGTAGTACAGGCCCTGCAAAGGTGTCACTGCCTCTCACAGCCCCTGAAAGGCCTCCGGTCCTCAGGAGTCCTGATCGTGCCTCTCTTCTCATTGAGGTCAGAGATCCACATGGTCTGCTTGGTCCCCAGCCTGGGGAGGGGACTCACCCCGTATATGCCACCTCTTCCCCTCTCAGAGTTTAGAGCTCAGCTCCTTCTGTGTACAAGGGCCGAAGGTGGGTCATGCTGTGGGGATAGTGGCTGAGCCTTTGTGGAGCAGCGAATAGGTCCAGCACACACACATGTCCCTTTGGCCCTAGCAGAGTTGGTTGTGGCTGACAATGCTGTTGCGGTTATCTGCTGAGAGCAATGTAAACTGAGAGGAATCATACGCTAAGTTTGAATCCCGTGGAATTGCCATTTCGATGGGTCAAAAATGGCAGGATACTGGCAGCCTCGTGTAGCTCTGTGTCGGTCAGCATTCTGGACTGTCAAAATACCTAAGAAGAAAGTTAAAAGGAGAAAATGTTCGTTTTGGCTCAGTTTCAGAGGCTGCAGTCCACGGTCATGTGGCCCTGCTGCTCTGAGGCCTGTGGGGGGCTTGGTGCGACGTGGCTGTGGCCATAACAAGGACAACCCAGGGGTCTATGTGATGGAAATGGATATGGATGGAATGTTTTTGTTGTTCCACATCCACATGGCAAACCTAATCCCTCAGGTGATGGTGTTAGGAGCTGGGCAAGGGGTCCGTGCTTGGGTCCTGAGTATGGACCCCTGTGGAAGGGAGGTGCCTCTTCTGAGACGAGGTGAGAGATGAGCCTTCTTTCGGCACGAGTATACAACCAAAGGACCCCCATGGACAAGATGACCAAGAATCTGTCCCTCACCTGACACTGGTTCTGCTGGCACCTTGACCCAGGGCTTTGTGGCCTTCAGAGCTATGAGGATCAAATGTGCTGCCAGAACCACCTGGCCAAGGTCTGTCTGTGAGCGCAGCCGGAAGGGCCAATGTGGGGCTGCTCTGCACCTGACTGGGCGAAGGCCAAGGAATCTATAGCGGGATGAAATTATACCTATGCACACACAGGCAGACACACACAGGCACAGGCACACAGGCATGCGTATACACAGGCATGCACACAAGCACACACGTGTACACACACACACATGCACACACAGGCATGCGTATACACACAGGTATACGCACACAGGCATGCACACAGGCATGCACACACACAGGCACGTGCACACATTTGAGAGCAGGTGGAGCCGGGAGATCTGGGTCAAGGATGGATGGTGCTGAGTTTGTTTCCTTGACAGTGACCAGCTCTGCTGTGCCAGACACGGCCCTGGGGGCCAGGCTAACGGGCACAGAGGGTAGCTCTAAGTTCTCTCTCTACTGCATGTAAGTCTACGTTTATCTCAGAAAGGTTTGAAATATCACTCAGGGCACAGAGGGCCGGTACATCTAAGAGCACAGAGAGAAGGCTGTCCAGGCGGGCATGCAGTGGGTGCCTGGCATTGGTCGGCTTGGTCAGGATCCGTCCGGTCTGGGTGTCCCACTTACTAATAAAATGACAGGCTGGGGACTGTGGGGGGAGGGCCTCTCGGTGACTATCTGGACCTTTCCCCCAAGAATTTGTTGTTTTTATAGGAAGGAAAAAAATGTGGTTTTTACCTAAAGAAAACAATACTTGTTTCAGAAGAGAAAGAAACTCCTCCCTCTCTGGTTAAAAGGAGAGAGTACTACTTGGCCCAGATTCAAACCCTGCTCTCAGACCTGGGGTCTCCTCCGGATTCCCCAACACCTGACCTCGCAGCTACCCCTACGCACTCTTTGCTGTTCCTTCTCTGCACCCCATCCATTCTTGGCACAGCTCACAGAAACCACCACTGTGCCACATGGCATCCCCTGCTATGCCATGCAGCACTCCACCCCCCCACCCCACACCTCCTGCTCCCCTCTTCTGCTGCCTCCCCCTCCCCCCACCAGCACACCCCACCTACCAGGAGGAGCTCGGCCTTTTAGCATCACATTTGTGATGGTTACAAGCCCCTGGCTGGGGCTCCCTCAACCACCCCAAAGGAAGCACAGGTCTATCTGGGAGCTGGGTGGATCCCTGATGGCTTGACTACCTGTGGGTGAACAAGCCTACCCTGGCTGAGCCTCAAGCTCATCATGGAAAACTGGGGGGACCAGCTACTGCTTTTATAAAGATAACACAACCAGCCACGTAATGGAGAATTTACACAGCAATTTCTGTGATGTCAGGAACTGAGGCATGTTAAGTGTCCAGCGCAAAGGCTTGTGCGGTAATTGGGTGTTTTTATTAATAACAAAGAGTGACTGAAAAAGCCAGGTGGTGGGTGTGGCCTGGGGAAGGCCCCACTCAGGCTGCCAGAGGCCCAAGGTCCACAGGCTCAGGACAAGCTGTAGCTGCTGCCTGGAGCAGAGAGAAGGGAGGGAGGGACAGGGGAAGGAAGAGGAGGAAGAAGACAAGAAGCAAGGACAAATCCACTGCTGGAGCCTCAGTGCCAGACCCTCCATCCGCTAATCCTCCTGAGATCCTATGAGATGGCGCCTCCATCCCAGCCTACCTCATGATCGCAGAGGGCTGTTTGGCTCCCCATCATCACATCCAGCTTCCAACCTGATGAAGGAGGAAGGGAAAGGAGAAAGATCCAGCCCAGAAGTCACACCCACTGACTCCCACGTGTATCCCACTGGCTAGGACGTGGGCCTGTGGTCTCTAGAAGCTGCCAGGGATCCTGAGACATACAGCCTTCATTTGAAAGACCTTGTGGCCAGCTAAAGGCTCAGGGTCCTTTTAAGCTGGGCACAGTGGCGCACGCCCTGATCCCAGCAACTCAGGAGGCAGAAGCAGGAGGATGGAAAATTGGAAGCCCGAGGTAGCCTGTGTAATTTAGCAAGACCTTGTCTCAAAATAAAAAATAAAAAGTGGGGTGAGGGTACAACCTCCTTGTAGAGCATTTACAAAACATGTGTGAGGACCTGGGTTCAACCCCAAGTACTGCAAGTAAGTAAATAAGTAAATAAATAAATGACCTTTTTTTTTTTCCCGGTACTGGGAGTTGAACCTAGGGCCTCGAGCTTGCATGCTCTGCAAGTGCTGGGCCCCTGAGCTGCACCCTCAGTCCATTTTTTACTTTTTGAGACAGGGTCTCGCTAAGTTACACAGACTGCCTCTGGTCTCGAACTTGCGATCCTCCTGCCTCCACCTCCTGAGCCACCACACCTGGCATAAATGACTTTTTAAAAGCCTCAGCCAGGTATGATGCCTCACATCTATAATCCCAGCACTCAGAAAGGTGAGGCAGTAAAATCACGGGTTCCAGGCTATCCTGGAGGATAAACAACTTGTCCACATAGTCTATAAGTGAAGGAATTTGTGGCTGTTAGAATAAAGACCATCTAGAGACAAGTCCTATCTGCAGCCATAGCATCCTGGCATCTGATCGCCTGATCTCAGAAGGTAAGCAGGGTCAGCCTGGTTAATCCTTGGATGGGAGACCTCCTGGGAACGCCAAGTGCTTCATGCTAGGGAGAAGGACCCAGCAGCTTACTCCCGAAACAATCAGCTATTGAAAACCCTATGAGGGTCGCTATGAGTCGGACACAACTTGAGGGTACCTAACAACAGCAACAACAACAGAGACAACTCACCCACTGTCTGTCAGCTTACTGTGCTGTGGGGTCTTGCATGTTGCTGTGATGTTGGATGCTATGGCAGCAACATTTCAGATGGTAGCAGGGTCATCCATGGTGGACAGGTTTCAAATGAGCTTCCAGACTAAGACTAGGGAGAAGAACCTGGCAGCCCAACTAACCACTGAAAATCCTACCAATAGCAGAGAAGTACTATCAAATATAGTGCCAAAAAATGAGCCCCTTTGGCTGAAAGGCATTCAATAAAAGACTGGGGAAGAGTTGTTTCCTCAAAGTAGAGTTGATCTCAATGATGGAAATAGAGGAAAAGGCCCTGGGACCTCCTTTTGCTGATGTGGCACGACGTAAAATGAGAAGAAACACAGTGACTACAACATTGGGCTCAAACATAAAAAGATCATGTGCATGGCACAGTGCTAGGGAGTGTCTTGTTCTGTTGTAGATAGGGTGGCTATGAGTTAGAATAAACTCAACAGTACTTAACAGCAATAAGAAGAGAAAAATCAGGTTCACAGCCCTGGAACTTATAAGTGGTAACCCATGAGGAAGAAAGGTCTTGGGTCGCAGGGGTAGCTCAGTGGTAGAGTGGTTGCCTAGCATGGATGAGGCCCTGGTTTATACCCCCAGCACCAAAAAGAGGGGGGTAATTTTCGTAGATGTGATTAAGAATGTGGAAATGGAGCTGGAGAGGGTAGCACCAGCCTGTAGCCCCAGAATTCAGGAGGCAGAGGCAGGAGCATCTATACACAGTGCCACCCCATCTTGATAAAAAGGAAAAAAGAGAATATTGTGGACATGGGGGCTCTCCTGAGTCACGTGGGTGCCCTACATGCAATGACGCAAATGTGGTACAAGGGAGGCAGAGATGAAGGTGTGGGCCTGGAAGGTCCACAATGTGGCCAGACCGGAAAGGGCTAGAAGCTGGAAGGGAGGCCGAGTGCGGTGGCACATGCCTGTAATCCCAGCAGCTCAGGAGGCAGAGGCAGGAGGATCGCAAGTTCGAGACCAGAGGCCGTCTGCATAACTTAGCGAGACCCTGTCTCAAAAAGTAAAAAAATGGGCTGGGGGTGCAGCTCAGTGGTCCAGCACTTGAACAGCATGTAAGCACAAGGCCCTGGATTCAACCCCCAGTACCAAAAAAAAAAAAAAAAGAAGAAGAAGAAGAAGCTGGAAGGGGCAGGAGCAGACCCTCCTGGGAGCCCCAGGGAGCATGGACCTGCTTGACCTGGATGTCTGCCTGGTAACACTGACTCTACACGTGTCTGACTCCAGTGCAAGAGGGCAAATTTCTGGTGTTGGAATTGCCAAGCTTATGGGAAACTCACTCGGACCCTTGGCCAGCCCAGGCCGCCTGTCCCCGGTGTCAGGCTTCTTTATCTCTATCTATAAGGCCAGGAGCTCTGAAGGGGGCCTCTGTGGAGATCCCTTCCAGCATTGTGGGTCAGAGACCTCCAGCCCTGAGATCCACCCCACCCATGGTGCCAGGCAGCACTGGGGACTGCATCGGGAGGAGGGGACCCACCCCAGCCCCAGGCAGCCCAGCCCCAGGGCTGTAGGTGCAACATTCCAGGAGCTGGCAGCAGCGTCTGGGCTGCAAGGAGGAGGAGGAGGAGGAGGAGGGCCTAAGTGGAGGGTGAGCTCACTGGGAGGGGTATTTATTCTATAGTCCGGTCATCAGCAGCTTCTGTGCGATGCCCAGGCGCTGAGCCAAGAGGTTCTGGGGTGTCCCTGATGAACTTCTGCACCCCCGGGGCGGGGTGGGGGGGAGCTGCTGGGGTGAGAACAAGTTTAGGCTTTCTTCTCCTTCTTTTCAAAAAGCTTTCCTTTTTTTCCCTCCTGCCTGTGTATTTTCTACCTCATCCAAAGCTTTGCTGAGTTGTGTTCATTGACGACTCAGCTGATGAGCCATCAGAACCTGGCAGAACATTCCTACGACCCACCCCTTACCTGCCCCTTGTCCTGTCCTGTCCATCCCCATCCTGTTGATGTTGCCTCCTGGGCATCTCTCACCTCCACCCACTGCCCTCCACCACCACCAGCCCCACCCGGCTCTAGGGCTCCTTCCCACTCTCCCCTTGCCCCACCGGTGGCTATTGGCACATTAGCTCTTTCTAGCCACTCTCGCTGCCACTGGAGTCCTCTCTGCCAGGGGGAAACCACGTCGGGCCACCGCTGTGGGTAGAATAGGGCTCTCCCTCCAAATTCGTGACTCCCTGAACCCCAGAATTTGACCTGAGTTGGAAATCAGGTCTTTGTAGATGGCCTCAGTTAAGATGAGGTCATGCTGGATTAGAGTGATACCTAAACCAAATGACTCTGTTTATGAAAGAGAAGAGGGTGAGCTCAGTAGTAGAACTCTTGCCTAGTTTCAGAAAGGCCCTGGGTTTGATCCCTACCACTGGAGAGACTGAAAGAGAGACACCCAGAGTTGGTTAAAAAAAAAAAAAGGGCATGGGGAGACAGAGGCAGAGCCCCAAGGGATGCAGCATAAGCCAAGGTGCACCAAGGACCCATGGGAACAACCGGGAGCTGGTGAGGCAGTGAAGGCCACGCCCTGAGAGTATTCAGAGTGCATGTGTCCCAGCCAACACCTCAATTTCTGACTTCCAGCCTCTGGAACAATGTGAGAACAAATCTCTGCTGCTTTAGAGCAGCCCCTGAAGACAGCTCAGCCCCAGCCCCACTCCTGCTTCACCCTCAGCACCTGGTGCCAGTTCCCAGTAGGGCAACAGAACCCAACTTGGCCTCCAAATTCCCTCAAGGTTGGGCTCAGCCCACGGCCCCTCCTCGCCTCTCACCTGCTGTCTCCCACTCTGCTCCGGCCTCACTTTCAGTCCCTTGGTTTTCTGGGGTCTCTCCCTCCACCATCTTGTCACTTACCTGCCCCCTGCTTACCACTCTCCATTGAGCGGGTCTTGATGGCCCTGGAGGAAGGGGACTGAGGCTGAAGTCCTGGTGCCTCAGTTTCCCTTCATTCACAGCTGAGCGGACCCGGCAGGGTGAGGGTGAAAGCTACAGGGAAACTTACCTCTGATTTTTTTTCCAGAACCTTCCATATGTGTTCAGTTCCTGAGCATCTAGCCTGGTATCCATCATCTCAAGACTGTGTACCTGAAATGCGGGCCATATATGGGCTTTTTGTAGAGCATGTCTGTTTCAGCTCCAACTCTGAACATGACTTGTTGGGTGTTTTCCACTAGGCACCCCAGCAGCCGAATTCTGTGACTTGCAGGCTGTCCAGAATCCGCTTGCTTCACTTTCTCCCTGTGAAAGGCCCTTTGTTGCTCGAAGGAAGTGCCACAGAAACAATGGACAGTTAATTTCTCTCCTCAACCTGGGCTGGACTCAGACCAGGAGGATGAGGCAGCTCCCCTGCCTCCCCAGGGGGAGCGGGGAAAGGACCGTTGGCTTTGGGTCCCACTAGAACGTGAGCTCCGTGAGCCCCAGAGCCCGGCCCTAAGGGGCTGAGTGCATCTGTCACCGAGGATGTCCCAGTTCCATGCCCATAGGCCACTGTCTCTGTGTTCCTTGGTTTCCTTGGTTTGTTGACTTTTTTAATCTGCCTTGCGGGAAAGCACATGTCCCAGTCAGCACCTGAGACTCATAGGCAGACATTCTTGGTCCCCTGTGTTACCTACCACTAGGAGGCCCATGCTATCCTGGCTGGCACCATCTCGACAGACTGAAAAAGAGAAACTGATTTTATCATTATGGTCTAGATCCAGCTTTTCCTGTAGCCAGATGCGATTCACTCCCTGTATTGTTGTTCTGTTCCTTAAGACATTCATATTTTTTTCTTTTTTCTTTACAGTGTTGAGGGTTGGACCCAGGACCTCATGCAGGCTAGGCAAGTGCTCTATCAGTGAGCTGCACCCACAGCCCCTTTTGTCTGGTTGTTTGTCTGAGACAGGGTTTTGCTAAGTTGCACCGGCTGCCTCTGACCTCAAACAGACGATCCTCCTGCCTCAGCCTCAAGCCACTGTGATTACAGGCGGGTGCCACAGAGCCCAGCTTCCTTTCTATTTAAATTAGGTTTATGACACATGCAAGCCAATTTGGCCTGCCTGATATGTGAATGAATGACCAGCTCAAGTTCAAGCCAGTGGATGTTTTCAGCACGTGCCCACGCAACCCGAACACAGGGCTTTGGACTCAGATGGAAGAGGTTCAGACCCTGGCCCCAGAGGGTTCAGAGTCCGGTGTGACCAGATGGCCACAGAGTCTTCCTGGCCCTTGAAATGACCCATTCTCTGTCCTGTGAATGGCCAAAGTCCTCCCCAAGATTTCTGTGAATTCCAACTCTGGGGCCTTTTTCAAGGCCCCTCTGATTTTGAGCTTCTCCCCTAAATTAATATGGCAAGTGGGGCCTCTGGTGCCTCTGTGGTGCGTTCTCTTCCGCACCGTGAAGTGACTGATGGGAGCGCAGCCCTGTCCTGGACTCCCAGGTGTCACCCCCTTCTCCAATCTCCTGCATTAGCCTCAAGAGCAGAGCGGGAGGGGAAGCCGTGGGCCCGGAACACAGGCCTGCAGCTCAGCCTTCCAGAGCTCCCCCTGCACCTCCAGACAGCTGGTCTAGGAAGACCTTCGGCCACACCAGGCCCTGGGGTCTGACACCAGCCCCTCCTTCACTCGTGGCGCTCGCTCATTCTCTGCCTCATCCTTGCCAGTCTCATACCTCCGAACCCACTCCCTCCACTGCAGAATCTCCACCCCCACAGCAGCTCCCCCCCCCATAGTAATGTAGAAGGACATTTTCACAAAAAAAGACAACACCTCCCTTACAGGGGTTCTAGGGGATGCCGTTAAGGTCTAACATTTGTTCACTCGCTGCAGGGCTTACCATTAGTACAGCTGCTACATGGGGAGCACCTATAATACGCCAAATGCTGTCTGGGGCTGGTTCGCAGATGATAAAATGCGGGCTCCATGAGATGAAGCAGCTTGTCCGAGATCACACAGCTGGTGAGGAGATCCCAAAGCCCATGGCCCAGGCGGTTTGTTTCCCAGGGGAACATAAAGTTCTCCCTTGGTGACTTCTTTTTTGTTGCTTGCTTGTTTTTTGAGACAGGGTCTTGCTGTGCAGCAATCCTCCTGCCTCAGCCTCCTCAGTGCTGGGATTACAGGTGTGTGCCACCCCACCTGGCCCCTTGGCGACCCCATGAACGTGCTGGCACTGCCCACGGGGCTTTTCTGTGATGAGGGAACATTCTGATCGGCCCTGGGCAACAGGACTCTAGCTGCTGCTGTTGGGCACCTGCAGTATGGCCAGGGTGACCTGACCGAATGCCTGAACACTCTAATTTTTATTTTAATTAGTTTAGATTTAGATTGACTAGTGCCTACCAGCTTAGGCAACTCCGCTTTGGAAGAACTGTTTGTTAGGCTGAGTTAATGAGACTGAGCTCAAGCCAGGTGTGATGGTGCATGCCTATAATCTCAGTACTAGGGAGGCTGAGGCAGGAGGATCAAAGTGAGTTCAAGGCCACCAGGTCTACTTAACAAGTTCCAGAACAGCCTGGGCTACACATCAAGACCCTGTCTCAAAACGAATAAACAAAAGACCGAGCTCTGGCTGGGATGAGAGAAGCTCCCGGTCTCAAGGAGGGGCTCACCCCCATCTGTCCCCAGATGCGGTCACCATGGTCCCCCCAGAGCTCATCCCTCCTGTCCCTACCCAGGCCCTCATCCATCCCCCAGCAAAGGACCCTCTACAGGAGACTCCAACCTCCCGCCCGCTGACCTGGCTGACCATACAGGCCCTCCAGGTCTTGCTGACAAGTAACTCCCACTGCAAAGCCCCCTGACTCCTGGGTTGGGTCCACAGAGCACATCACCCACTGTTTTGTAAAAGGAACCCCACCAAATCAAGTTGTATGCTCACTGCCTACACAGCTGCCATTGCCTCCACTGGCCTTGGGGGCAGGCACGTGTCTGCCTTAGGCCCTGGCATCCCCTCTCTGCTGGCTCCGAACTCGAAAGACAGCAGATGCTCAGGAAATAGCTGTCAGAGGAATGAATGTGTGAGTCAAGACAAAGAATGGAAACGCCAGCCAGGCTGGTGGCGCACACCTGCAATGCCAGCACTGGGGAGGTCGTGGCAGGAGCATGAGTTCAAGGTCAGCCTGAGCTGCATAGCAAGACCCTGGTTTCATGGGGGAAAAAAAAAGACTGAAAATGGCAAATGGTCCACATCCATAGCCCACCCTGAGTCTAGACCACAGAAGAGCAAAATGTTTCCTTAAAGGGCCAGGTAGCAAAAGCGAGGTTTTATAAACACTACAACCTTTCATCATGGCTCAGCAGTGCCATTGAGGGGCAAAGGCACCATAAACAATAAGCACATGAATGGGAACGGACTTGGCTGTGTTTCGATAAAACTTTATTTAAGAGAACAAGCTGGAGGCTGCAGGCAGTAGCAGGCCTATCTCTGCCCCACACTTGAATGGGGACTCTCCAGGAAGGCAGTGAGCTGGGGCAACTGCGGAGGCCTCAAAGGCTCCAGTGCCCTGAGGGAGGATGGTGAGTGGCAGCTCTGACTCTTGGGCCCTGCTGTCCCTTGGCCAATGGGAAACAAAAGGAAGCTTCCTGTGATGGGGCTTTTTCGTCAGACTCTGGGAGCTTCACAACCCAGAGGAAGGGAAGGGAGGAGCTGGGCTCTGAGGTTGCAGTCTCTGGCCAGGGCTCAGAACTGAGCCCTGGGGCGGGAACTTCAGCCCACAATGGACCCATTGATGGAGAACAAGGGCACGTTGAGAGCTGGTCCTTTTCTTGCTGGAGTTCGCCAAGGGGATGTGGTGAGCTGGGTGCTCTCCACATCCTGAGGGGGCTGAAGCCTGGCACAGGGGAACCTGCCTGGCCTCCAGGGAGCCCCTTGGACAGCGCTCCACTCGTCCCTCATTCTGGCTGAGGGAGTGGTCTCCAGGGATGGGGCTCCTGAGAGAGGGGTGCCCAAGTCCCCACTGCCCCCTCAGAGGGGCGCTCTGCAGCTGGCTGCTTACCTGGCGTGGCACATGGGGCTGGGCCGGGGAGGCGACTTCCTCTTTTCAGAGGAGCTTCCACCGTGGCCCCAGCGCATCTGTCCTCCCCTTGCTCAGGTGGCACCAGCCTTGCCAGGTGCTAAAACCTGCTAGAGGATGCCCTCCACTCTCCTGAGAAAGAATGAGGTTCTCCCCAAGAGGGGCAGAGGCCACTTAGGGGATAGGGCACAGGTGATGCGGTTGGTGGGTGCAGGTAACCTCTCTACATAGGAGCCTTGGCTCTGCCGTGCCACCCTGAGCAGGGGCCACCACCGCCCAGAGCTGCACCAGCCCCATCTTCAGAAGATGAAGCTGATGGCAGTGATGCTTCAGGAAGAATGTGTGCAAAGGCCCTCGCCTGGGGGCATGACCCACAGATGGGCTGTGTCTCCTCTAAGGTCTTCACTGTCCTGGCCTCTCTTAGTGTGAGCTTTGTTCCCCCCATGGCTGTCTCTGGGGCTAGAACCATGGACACCCTGGTGCAGCTTCCCAGTCCTGTAGCATCCTGGCCAAAGTAGAGACCCCGGGACAGAATCTCATTGGCTTAGCTTGAATCATGTGCCTGGTCACTGGCCACTGACCACAGCTAGGGCTTAAGGAAAGAGGCTGTGGCTGGTCACCCTGCCCAGAATCACAGAGATCAGTTTCCCAAAAGGAGGGCAGTGCCATTGAGGAAAGACAGAGCAAAAGGTGCCCAGCACACACTGCCCTGAGGTTACCTCATGGGATCGCACAGCGATCTGAGAGGCACCATCCTCTGAGAGCGTGAGGAGAAGCCCAGGGAAGCTGCCAGCAGAGGGACTGAACCAGGGGGCTCCTCTGAGCACCAGGGCCCCACAGGAGCAGGAGGGAGTCTGCACAGGCACTGGGGTACAGAGAGCTCGCAGGACTTTGGCCCTCAGAGGAGTAGGAATTTTTGTGAAATACATGTGAAAAAGGAAGAAAGTGTAAACTACTCCAGAACATTCTAGAGTAAGATGGGCTCCACTCTCGGTTGAATCTGAAGACACTGAGGGGTGAGTGATGATTGCCAGTGTGTGCTACAGTCAGGAAGGCTGGGGTCTGAATTCAAATAGTCTCTCTCTCTCTCTCTCTCTCTCTCTCTCTCTCTCTCTCTCTCTCTCTCCCTCTCTCTCTCTCCACCTACTCATTCCGGAACATTTGTTGACACCCAGTAGCATCTGGCATGGAGGAGCCACTGAGCATGAGACAGACACAGCCTTGCCATTAAATTGTGGAGATGTTTTTAAACAAAGACACAGTTAATACATAAACACAGAATGAAATTGAAGTTATTAAGAAAACGGGCACAAGCCAGGCACATGTCTGTCCTCCCAGTAAGTCAGGGAGAAAAGGCAGAAGGATGGCAAATTTGAGGTCAGAGGCAGCCTGCATAATTTAATGAGACCCAGCTGGGTGTGTTGGTACAAGCCTGTAATCCCAGCAACTCGGGAGACAGAGGCAGGAGGATCACAGGTTCAAGACCAGAGGCAGTCTGCATAATTTAGCAAGACCCTGTCTCAAAAAGTCAAAGAATAGGCTGATGTGCAGCTCAGTGATAGAGCACTTGCAAAGTATGGATGAGGCCCTGAGTTCAGGCCTCCAGTACTGGGGAAAAAAAAAAACTAAATTAAAACATTAGGGGGCTGGGGATACAGCTCAGGGGTAGAACACTTGCCCAGGAAGTGAGGTCCTGGGTTCACACATTCCCCCAACTGCAAAATAAATAAGTAAGTAAGTAAGTAAGTAAGTAAGTAAGTAAATAAATACAGAAAGAAAAAGAAAGATGGGAAAGAAAGAAAGAGGGGAGGAGAAAGAAAGAAAGAAAGAAAAAGAAAGAAAGAAAGAAGAGAGAAAGAAAGGGAAAGAGGAGAGAGAAAGAAGAAGGAAGGAAGAGAGGAGAGGAGAGGAGTCAGGTGGGAATCTGAGGAGGGAACCCCTAGAGAGCCGGAGAATTCTCAACTGGAAAGCTTTAAGCAGAGAATCACAGATGAGCCTTCTCTCCTGGGTGGAAAGCAGGGAGTGGGCGTACCAGAAGGGTCAGACTGGCCATGGCTCTTCCACTCAGTGAGGAACAGAAAAAGGAAGCAATCACCATCTCAAGGACATTTTAGGCTGACTTTCCCTCTCAAGCAGCCTGCTGGGTGATCTTTCTCAGAGTGTAATTTCCCCCATTTCTCTTAATACACTCACTCCTTTCTCCACCAAAAAAAAAAAAAAAAAAAAAAAAAAAAAAAAAAAAAAAAAAAAAAAAAAAAAAAAAAAAAAAAAAAAAAAAAAAAAAAAAGGCTGTTTTATGTTCTGATTGGGGAAACGAGAGGGGAGGTATATCACAAGACACTTTGTCCTGCCACAGCGCAGGGCCAGCCATTCAGAGGAAACCCAAGGCTCTACCTCCTCCAAGGTGTGCTCAGACTGGGGTTTCCTAGAGCTGGGCTGCCCAAGGAAGGACTGAGTTCTCATGAAACTAGTTTATTATCGATCCAATGACCCACACTCCTCCCCTATCTAAAGCAAGGCTTCAGGAGAGTGCACAGGACCCTAACTAAGGCCATTCCATACCCTCGTTCCCCTGCAAGGTAATTGGTCCAGGGTGGGCATGAGCCTCTTGGAAGGCCAATCAGAATCTTCGCTGAAATTTGATATGTGATCCCAAGAGAGGGAGGGTCTCCCTTCCCTTAGAATTGAGAGCTGCAAGTGGCCCTCTTTCCCACGGTGCACAGACGCCCTGTGTGAGGAGAGCAGGGAGGGAGCCAACATCCAAAGAGAAGCAGAGGTGCTCAGGGCTGAGGGCTGAGAGAGAAATGGAGGCAGATAAACATTGTCCGAGTCCTTGGTCCAGCTGTACCTGAAGACAGAAATACCCCTGGGATTTTTAGGTCCATGAGATGATATATGCCTTTTATTTTTCCTCAGTAGATCTGAATTTTGTTTCTGTCAGTTGAAACCCAGATGTATTTCAGAGTTCAGAATTTCCCAGATTGCAAAAAGGTAATACATTGTACATGCCGTACAATAGACGACACCCCATGAAGTCAGCGGAAATACCCTGGTGCCAACTGTGATAGCAAGCTGTAGGAACACGGGTGCCAACTGGGATAAATAGATTGTAGAACAGTCTCATGTCAGGTTTTGCTGCCAAATGAGTTTGCAACAAATATAAGAAAAACGCTTTCTGTTTTCTTAATGCTTTAGATTTTGCATCTGTGGCTAAAGAATGATGAACCCCGAAATACAACAGAAATTCATTCAAATAACACTCACAGAGCCCCTGACACGGACTGGGTGCTGTGCCAGGTACCTTCCGCAGAGATTCTGCTGAGCCTTTACCCAGAAACAAACTTCAAAAGGTCATGCGACTTTGCCAAGATCATACAGACCCAAGAACCACATGTGTGAGCCAAACCTAGGTTTGGCACCAAAGGCTGGACTTTTCTGCTGTCTCAGTGGTTCAATAAATTTAGTCTGCAATGAATATTCTCACTGGCCCATACCAAAATGAAACAAATAACAATAGGAAGTTGCTTTTGCCAGTAGATAAAATATATTAAAATGATTCACTTTCATTTTGAGATTGCTTACAGTTTTCTAGTGTTCAAATGTCCTCTCCAATGAGTAGACTGCTAAAAATACCTCCACACTGCAAAATAGCCTTCACTTATAACTTTCGCCAAAGGTTGGAATCTCATCTGCCTGTGAAGCCTAGAACCCCAGAGATCCGGATTCCATGGGCTGATGCAGCATCTCTCTGCAGGGATGTGGGTCCTTGGGGAAATCATAGGCAAAGCCTTCTCTCCACTCTTGTGGTCTGTGGTCCCTCGTGCTGCAGAGGCTAATGGGAAACAAAGCGTTTGCCCTGGAGCCCTAGCTGACTGTTGCAGCAGCTCCCATGGGAGGTTGTTTTCTCTCCGCTGAGACATCTGTCACATTCACACTATGTCTGTCACTAGAAGCAGTTGCTGAATCGGTTCCCCAGAGAGTGAGCTCTGAGGTCTCATTTGCATGCTTGGGTGCTTTGGAATGGGGTGTATTGCTGATCTGCCCTATTCTATCTCCAGAATTGTCCCCAGCTTTTCAGAGTTGTCCAGAGGATGACTAGGGCTAAACTGTGATGTCCCCAGCTCGATGCCTGGTGGAGGAGAGTGAGTCAAACTCGAGTTGCTTCTGCTTCAAGTCTGAGGCCATGGTTGGCTTCATAACAGAGACTTCACAAATTAGTTGGGAGTCTGTTTTGTTCTCTTCCAACACAGAATCCTTAAACATAAAGGTTTAATCAAAACCTTAGTGAGATACCAACCCACATCACCGGAGTAGCCACGCTGGATTGACAGCATCCAGTGCATAATAGAACATGGAGCAACTGGAATGCTTGTGTGCTGTGAGGGATGAAAAAATGAATCTACTTGGGAAGTTGTTTGTAAGCTCTCACCCAATGAGACTTATGTATGCTCAGGATCCAGGAATTCCACAATCACAGGAGTGAGCACTGATGTCCCCCAAACAGTATGTACCAGAATACTCAAGGCAATTTTATTCATAATAGTCCGAGAAGCTGTCACCAACAGAACTACATAGCAGCACAGCCACACAGAAGGATTATGCAGAAAAGAAAGAGAAAGAATGCATGCTCATGTGGATGAATCTCATGGATACAACACAGGGCCAAGAAGCAGGACACAGAGGGCACATGCTGTGTGGGTCCTTGACAGGGCAGCCACGATGGCTAACGCTATATGTCATCTTGGCTGGACCACAGTGCCCAGATATGCGGTCAGAGATTATCCTGTAGGGGTCTATGAGGATGTTTTTAGATGAGACAAATGTTTAAATTGGTGCACACCTATAATTCTGGTGATTTAGGGGGCTCAGGCAGGAAGATGAAGAGTTTGAGGCCAGAGGCAGCATGTACAACTTAGCGAGTCCCTGCCGCAAAATAAAAAATAAAAAGGTGGCTGGGGCTAAAGCTCAGCAGTGAAGCATTTGCCTAGTATACAAAGCACTAGGTTCAACCTCACAGTCTGGCAAAATAAATAAATTGACACATTTTGAGGAAAGCAGATTGCCCTCCATAATGTAGGTGGGCCACATTTAAACAGTTGAGGGCTTGGCTAGAACAAAAATTGATGCCCCCCAAGGAAGGGGGCATTCTGCCAGCAACTGGCCTCTGAGTTTGAACAGCATCAGCTTCTCCTGGGATTCCGGCTCACTGGCCCACTCTGCAGGTTTTGGTCTTGCCAGCCTCCATTACTCAGGAGCCAGTTCCTCACCAGCACCCTACTGGCTCTGGGTCCCTGGAGAAGCTGGTCTAGCATGAGGTCCCACAGCTCCAAAGTGAGTCCGAAATGACAGAGATGGGATCAGTGGCCACCTTCCCTGGAGGGCTGAGTCTGGGGGTGATGAAGGAGCCCTCTGAGGGCTGGGAAACTTCGGCCTCTGGAGGTGGGTGTTGGCCACATAAGGATTATCTGCGTAAAAATCCAGCAAGCTGTATATTCACACCAGGATATTTTACTCTGTATGAGGAACCCCGTAACGAGAGTGTCTGAATAAAACAAAACATCCCACTTGTCAGTTCTCCGAGCTCCATGCACCTCAGGGATTCTTCTCTCCGGGGCCTGGGGCATGAGTGGGAAATCTCAGCCCCTGGCGTATGGAATGAAGCTGCATAACTCAGAACCCATTCACTCAACAGGCACTCACCAAGACTCTAGTTGGTGCTGATGGCTGGACGGTTCAAGGTGCTTCCCACCCACTGGAGCAGCTCACACTTCCCTGGGGACGTGGAGCGGCTGGATTTAAATGGACAATTGCACACAGAAACATACAGCAGAGGAGAACTGTTCACTTCATGGATGATCAAGAAGCAGAGAGAAGAAAAGGAGACAGGAGGAAGTCAGAGCAAGATATATCCCCAAGGACACACTCCAAGTGACCTACTTCCTCCACCTAAGCCCCACCTCCTACCTTTTACCACCTCCCAATAAAACCATCATATTATGTATCCACCAAGGGACTAATCCATTTGTTAGAACAGAGCTCCCATGATCTAATTGTCTCTGGAAATGGCCTCACATACACATCCAGAGCTATGCACCACTAATCCCCTAGGTGTTTCTAAACCCAATCAAGTAAACAACAAGATTAAGCATCACAGCTATGCAGCCCAGGCTGGCCTGGAACTTGAGATCCTTCTGCCTCAGTCTCCTGAGCTCTAGGATTAGAGGTGTGTGCCACTGCACCCAGGAAAAGGATGGATCTTTATAAGCTCATTTAACAATAATGTCAAGTTCAGGAATGGCTGGACCCAAGAGCTTGATGCCCTCGGGAATCTCTCTTTTCTCCCCCTCTCCCCACATTTTTCTCTCTTGCTCTCAGATTTACTCTCACTGCTCACATTCTTTTGCTTTCCATTCACCTGCTCATATATACATTTCTCAAGTACATTTCTCAAGTACTGGTTCTCAAGTACACATCTTTCACATACTAATATCTCTAAAACCAGAAAGTGACTTATAGCCAAAGGCATGTCATAATTTAACTGGTAGAGTTTTCCTTCTTTGTTGTATTAGTCAGGTTTCTCCAGAGAAACAGAACCAATAGGTTTGTAGGAATAGCTCCCACAATTCTGGAGGCCAAGAAGTCCGAGGATCTGCCTTATACAAGCTGGAAAACGAGCAAAATCAACAGTGTAATTCAGTCTGAGTCCAAGGCCTGAGAACTAGGAGTTTTGGTATCCACGAAGATAGTGTCCCAGTTCAAGAAGAAAGAGGGAATGCACCCTTTCTTCAAATTTTTGTTCTATGTGGGCTCTCAGCGGATTGGATGATGCTGGCCATGGTGGTGATGGGATCTTCTTGATTCAGTCTACTGACTCATGTGCTCATCTCTTCCAGAAACATTCTCCCAGACACACCCAGAAATAATGTTTTACCGGCTCTGTGGGCAGCCCTTAGCCTAGCCAAGTTGACACATAAAACTAACCACCATAGTTGTACATAAAATAATCAAAGCGGTTCAGAGTAAGCCCCCCTTATTCATGGAGGATGTGTTCCCAGACTCCAGCTGGACACCTCAGACCACAGATAGCATCCCCACGCTTTCTCCTGTACATACATGTCTATGATAAAGTTCAGTTTACAAATTATGTGCAGTAAGAGACTTCTTGTTGTTGTTGTTAGGTGCTGTCGAGTCAGTATCCGACTCACAGCGACCCTCATAGGGTTTTCAATGGCAGACTGTTTCGGGATTGCCTTGGGAGTGGATTGCCAGGTCCTTCTCCCATTTTTGCGGTGCTGGGAATTGAATGTAGGACCCCAGAGACTGCAGCGCAGCGCTCTACCAACTGAGCTAAATCCCAGCCCAGTAAGAGACTAACAATAACTAAAAACAAAATAGAACAATTGTAATGATATACTATAATAAGTTATGTGAATGGGGCCTCTCTCTTTCTCTCAAAATATCTTAGTGAACTTTTACATTTTCACCTGAAAAAAGCACTTCAAGGCTTCTCTTTGGTATATCTAATGCCAACATCACTACTTTCATATTTGGAGGTCATTATTAAGTAAAATAAGAGTTATGTGAACACAAGCAGCCATTGACCTGATAGCCTAGAAAGCTGCTAAGTAACTAATGGAAGGGTAGCATATATTGCACGGATATGCTGGACAAAGGGATGATTCACATCCCAGGCACACTGGGGCATCAGGGCAGAGATTTCATTCTGCTACTCAGAATGGTGGGCTGGGATTTGGCTCAGTGGGTAGAGCGCTGTGCTGCAGTCTCTGAGGTCCCGAGTTCAATTCCCAGCACCGCAAAAATGGGAGCAGGGCCTGGCAATCCACTCCCAAGGCAATCCCGGAACAGTCAGCCATCGAAAACCCTATGAGGGTCGCTATGAGTCGGATACCGACTCGACGGCACCTAACAACAACAACAACTCAGAATGCTGCCTGCAGCCATAGCTCTGTGGCATCTGATCCCATCAGATCTCAGAAGCTAAGCAGGGTCAGGCCTGGTTAGTACTTGGATGGGAGACCGCCTGGGAACACCAGGTGCTGTAGGCTTGGGAGATGGACCTGGCAACCCACTCCCAAAAATCAATTCGCCATTGAAAACCCTGTGAACTACAGAAGCACTGACAATGGTGTTTCGCCTGTTGTACGTAGGGTTGCTATGAGCTGGATACCAACTCGACAGCAACTAACAACAACAACAACTCAGAATGGTGTGTCATTTCAAATTTAAGAATTCTTTATTTCTGGGATTTTCCATTGAATCTTTCCCAACCTTGGTTCGTGACAGATAACTTAAGCCTCAAAAACTGAACCTATGGATAAGGAGGGACTGCTGTATTTCTACAGCTGGCTATTCCTCTAACCTGCACCACATCCTCCTGCTTTTCTGTCCATCATCCTCTCCCATGGTGGCAGGTTACGTTCACATGGTAAGGGGAGAAAGCACATGTGCAGAGACAGTGCTAGCACCCCAGAGGAAAGGGAGGGAGGGGCTTCCCAATATCTGCACGGAACATGATAGGGAGCATCCTCATTGGTCATTTGACAATCTCTATGGGCTCAGGGATTGGCCACATCCACCCACCTGCAGTGCCCACCAGGTCCTACCTTCAGTGATTGGCAGCACCCCTAGAACCACTTAGAGTGTAGGGTGTCAGTGAGGGCCTGGGGGCTGGGAAGGGATGCTGGACTGACATCATGCACAAAGGTCCTCAAACTTATCCACAGCTAGTACGTGTTGGTGGTGGAAAAATGAGTGGAACCGAAGGGCTGAAGCCGGAAAGCAGCCTCCTGGCACTGGTCGACAGGCAGCCCGTGAGCTCCGAGGTGCATTTCAGCCTTCCTAGGACGGGCCACTGAGTGAAAAGCCACGCTTGTTTTGCTTGCCCGCTTGTTTGCTTTCCAGACAAGCCCTGTTTCCAAAGAAGCCATTTACACTGGATCGCTCCCTCCTGCCTGGCACGTGGCCTCTGCCCAGCCTGGCAGCATGAGACAAGAGGCAGACAGATGGCTGCGCCAGCCTGACCTGTGTGCACACAGCCCCCGCCTGAGTGGCTTCTTGGCATCCCCACTCCTCAGCCCTGCACGATGGGGTCATCAGCTGGGAAGAGACCCAGGCCTCAGCTGCACCACAGATAATGCCCCTCACATCTGTGTGCTGCTCTGGTGGGCACAAGGGTACGTTACTTGGGGACATGGGCTTGTATGTGCACATGTAAGGGCACACGTGGGAGACAGCGTGTGCAAACGTGTGCACTTACGTGGGTGCAGGATGGCACCCATAGCCAACCAGGATGCCAGCTCACCAGGGCGGCTCCCACTCAGCCACTGCTGCCTGGCCCACTCCACCTGGGACACTGATATCTCCAAGCTCCTCCTCCCACCACATGGGCCAGGGAGGAGGCAGCAAGGCCTTTATGATCCTCATTTACAGGACAAAGAAATGAAGGCCAGAGAGCTAAGTTGAAGGCTGCAGTACCCCTGGCCCAAACCGTCTTCTCACTTCTGGGCCAGGCATCCTTCTGCAGAAAGGTGCTCAGACTCATTTACATGAGAAGCAACATATTCAAATATCCTGACCCTCCCACAGCCCCTAAACTCCATTTTGTGCAGGACAGCTCAGAAAGACTGGCCAGTGGGCCAAAGGTCACACGGCTGCTAGAATGGACGCCATGGCTTCAGACCCCCGCCTCCAGGACAGAGGCGCTCAGCGCGCCACCACTGCCAAGAGTGGGGACGCTGGGAGCTGACAGCTGAGTGCCTCCCAAGATCAGCCTCAGCCTCTGGGAGTGGCCTCATCTGGACCCAGGACCCCTCCCCTGGGGGTGTTTTGCATCCTGTGGCTGGAGAAGGGAGCTTTGCCTTGACTGGGGACATCTCTGAAGAGCCTGGCTCGCCCAGAGCTCCCCCGAGGGCCAGCCAGACCTCAGCAGTGCGGACCCATCCCACGGCACAGCCCTTCCTTCCAGGTGCTCCTCTGGGAGAGGTGCCCCACAACTTCCTGTGTGTGGGTCTCCAATTATATGTATCTCCCAGGGGTCTGCAGCCACTCCCAGGCCCGAGCACAATGGGCACCTGTGAATCCAGGGAGTCTCCCTAGCTGGCTCTCCTGCCTGGAATCTCTGCCATGCTCTGAGATCCCACAGGCCCAGCTCAGGCCTCCCTGCTTTTTCTCAAGCAGCCTCCTGACCCCAAAAAAGGCCAACAGCACCCTCCACCTCTCCTTGCCTGGTGCCCATGTGAGGGCCGGAGCTCTGTTCCCTAGGGCACCTTGGTGCCTGGCTCAACAGCTAGTGGGTGCTCAACAAACACTTCCCCCTCTGCAGCCTCCACCATGCAGGTCACCACCCTCCAAGTTCAGAAGCCACCCAGAGATGGGGGGTGGGGGTTAGGGAACCATCCCAAAAGTCAGCCATTCAATGTGGAAAGAACCCAGGGCTTGAGCCAAAGTTTAACAGGGCTTGGAACAAGTCCCCAAGGCCCAGGGAGCCCCCACTTCCTCACCTAGAAAAGAAGGCAGAACTCAATGCCCAGAGGGCTGAGGAGCAATGAACAGGCTAAGAAGCCAAGTGCAAGTCTTCATGTGTCATTCTAAAGTAACTCTTGCTGGTCTCAGTGGCACACGCCTGTAATCCCAGCAACTCAGGAGGCAGAGGCAGGAGGATTGCAAATTCGAGGCCAGAGGCAGCCTGTGTAACTTAATGAGACCTTGACTCAAGATAAAAGCGTGAAGAATGGGATAGGGGTGCAACTCAGTAGTAGAACACTTGCAAAGAATGTGTAAGGCCCTGGGTTCAACTCCCTAGTACCAATAAATAAATAAATTAATTAATTAATTAAAAAAAAGTAAATCCTGCTAGGCGCAGTGGTACACACTTGTGATCCTAGTGACATGGGGGGCGGGGGGTGGAAGCAGGAGGATCTCAAGTTCAAGGCTAGAGGCAGCCTACATAACTTAGCAAGATCCTGTCCCTAAATAAAAAATTTTAAATGTGCTGGTGGTGTAGCCCAGTGATAGAGCTCTTGCAAAGTATCCACAAGGCCCTGGGTTCAACTTGTAAATATTACAAAAAAAATTTTTTTCAAAATGTAGCCTAAATTAAGGGCCACATGTCTTATCTCCCAGACTAATGCCCACCAATGCTTTCCCACTGTGGGAGAAGGGAGGGGCAGGGGTCTGGAGGAGCACTTAATCTCCCAGTATCAGGATGGGCCCCTGGGCAGTCAGACCAGACTCTGCTATGGAGGGACATCAGTTCCTTAACCTCCCCAAATGTGGGGTCAGCCAGCACCTTCCGTAAGGGTCCAGATGCTGAACATCATAGGGGGTGAAGCTGCATGGCCTCTGGCACGGCCATTCTCTGTGCCACATCACACACGGGCAGTCATAGACCAAGTCCAGGAGTCATTCCAATAAAACTTCATTTACCAAAACAGGCCACCTGCACTTGGCAGTTTGCTGACCCCTGCCCTAGGGAGCCAAGACTGAGAAGCACAGTTCCAGGGCAAGCTGGGAAAGACCTGTCACCCCTCCAGGCGTCTCCGGCTCCCCGCCTTGTGTCTAGCACCAAAGCACATTCAGAAAGCAATGGAGCCATTCCAGTGGCCCTCTGTGGTCCCAGACACTCGAGAGGCTGAGGCAGGAGCATTGCTTGAGTCCAGGAGTTCAAGGTCAGCCTAAGTAACATGGTGAGACCCCACCTTAAAAATTAATAAAGAGACGAAGAGGCAAAGGCTGGGGCTGTAGCTCAGTGGCAGAGCACTGGTGCACTCACACAAGGAGTAAGGGGTGGGGAGGGATAGAGGGCAGAAGAAAGGCAGGAGGCGGAATTTGCTGCAAAGGTTCAAACAAATCATCTCCCACAGGGCTACCATAGATCCCTGTTGGTATCTGCTGTTCCAGCATAATTAGTAAAAGTGCCCAGGGGTGCTCTCAAAAATGGTCTGCTGTTGATGATTAATTAGTGGATCTGAGAACCCTTATCTCCGATGTTTCTGCTTCCCAAATTTCCTGGTTGTTTGTTCTGATTGAGTAATAAAATGGGCAGTGGCAAACGGAACTGTCCATCTATTCTGATGACAGAGGGAAGGATGGACAGCCCGCACCGGGCCACGGACAGGAGCAGCCTAGTGAACCGACCTGCTGTTTGCGGGCTCCCAGAGACTCGAGCCCCTGTGAAGGGAGGAGCAGGAAGTGAACAGTGGGCAGCGGGGAGACACAGGCACCTCACTTCAGCAAGCCACCGAGCCAGCTGGCAACATCCACAGCCGCAGAGAGGGCAGCTGGCCCTGGGCCAGCTCGGACGGGGCCTTGGGACAGGCCCTGCTCCTGGGCACGTGGGGCTGCAGCTGCCAGGGTCGCTTGGCAGAGACTCTGGGTCGACTGCTGCCCCAGGGGAGGCCTTTACTGCAGGCTACCCAGGGTCATTGGACATCCTGGGGCCAACATATTCACAGCACTGGGGGCTTGGGGGTGGCGGGGGTGGGGGGGTGCAGAGAACCGGACCCCAGGAGGTAAGTGAGGATTCAAAAGCCTGAGAACTCTCACTAGCAAACGGGGCTGGGCTCTGGTCCTCCTCTGCAGGTTTCCTGTGCTCAGCATTGACTCTGCCGCCTGCGCTCCTTTTCCTGTGAGGCTCTGGGCTCTTGAAATATTGGCAGGAATTGGGGGGGTGGAGGAGAGACTTAGTAATGTGCTCAAACCCATTTGGGCAACATGATTAAACAGAAATGTCTTCAGTGCAGAACTTATCAGAGCCTTTGATGTACTAACAAGGATGGTGGCTCTGTAAAAGAGAGCTGTGGGACAGAACTGGTGTTCCCAAGGCCATTCATGTCTTTGGCCCCTGGAGCATCACTCTACATGGGATAGTTGCAGAAGATCCTGTGTATATGATGTCTACTCGGAATATTGTGCCCGAGCTTTGTCTTGGCCAAGTCTGTAGATAACACACCCAGCCTATTTCACAGAGGGTGAAGGACTGAAGCCAGAGCCTTCAGGCTCACCCCACTGGTAGGTAACCAGCTTAGCTATTAGCAGGCCACATGGAGAATGAGAGCATTGAAAATGGCTCCTGAGCCAGGCATGATGGCGCATGCCTGTAATCCCAGTGATTTAGGTGGAGACAGGAGGATGGCAGGTTTGAGGCCAGAGGCAGCCTATGTAACTTAGCGAGACCTTGTCACAGGTAAAAAAAAATGCCCGGTGGTAGAGCAGTTGCAAAGTATGTGTGAGGCCCTGCTTCAACCTCCAAGTACCACAATAAAAAGAAAGAAAGAAAGAAAGAAAGAAAGAAAGAAAGAAAGAAAGAAAGACAAAATGATGAATGAAGCCATGTGGGAGACTAACTTCTAAGGACATTGGATCCACCTGTGGGCCCCACAACCTAATCCCAGTCATTGATCCATTTACGAAATGAAGATCTCAGGCTCCTGGCACCACCCAGGGCTGACGTCACACTGGACTGGCTCTCGCTTGAGTACAACTGGAGGAAGATGCACCCAGGCTTTCTGCTGCCCCTCAAGCTCTCCACCTTCTCCAGTGACCACTCACCCACTTTCCCTTCTTCCAGGCCGCCTTCCCCTCTCTGCATCCAGAGCACTTCTCCTCCTAAAAGCCTGCTTAAACCCTCTGTTCTCCACAGAAACATCCTTATGCCAAGTCACCCTGGGAACACAGATTTTTCCAATTTCCTTTCAGGTCTACCTAAGCTTTCCCACGTGCCTCAGTTTCCCCTGTAACCATTCCTTTGTTGTTGTTCTTATTAGGTGCTGTCAAGTTGGTATCCTATTCATAGCGACCCTGTGTACAACAGGCGAAACACTATTGCCAGTGCTTCTCTGCTATTCATAGGGTTTTCAATGGTGGATTGATTTTTGGGAATGGGTTGCCGGATCAGTCTCCCAAGCTACAGCACCTGGTGTTCCCAGGTGGTCTCCCACCCAAGTACTAACCAGGCCCAACCCTGCTTAGCTTCTGCGATCTGACAGGATTGGATGCCACAGGGCTACGGCTGCAGGCAACCATTCCTTAGAGGTGTACTATCTTTAACAGACCTCATCTATACTCTCTACTATAACTTCTGTGAGGGGCATAAATTCTTTTGTATGCTGAATACAAGGACCAAGGTTTTACTGCCAGATTCCTAGACCTGAGCCCTAGACTCGCCTGCCTTTGTTCCCTGGGGCTCACTAGGAACCAAGCGACCTTCCTCTCAGGGACACAGCAAGCACTCAGAAATGATGAAGCACAGATTTCCGCAGAAGAAATACCCACTGCAGACAGCTGCATTCCTCCAGGCCTGTGAAATGTACCCAAATGTGGTTAATAAGACAGTCCATGCAGAGCATGGGTATACACAGCTGCAAAGAAGGTTAAAGCCTTGCTTTGTAGATTGACATGGAAGGATCTTAAGATGTCCCCTTCAGAAGAAAAAAAAGCAGAAATGAGATATGCAAGGTGGGACATGAGCTCTTCTCTCACCGTTGACCCTCCTGATAGCCCACCAGGCGGCCAGGCAGCAAAACCAAACCCTAGGAGCTTCCTGGACTCCGCTGTCCTCAGGCGCTGTGCTTCGCTGCGCTTTGCTATCCAGTGAATCAACGCCCTTTAGCTTGTCCTTTAATCCATATCCCAAGCCTAACCAATTCTGGCCCCCTCATGTACTCCAGCTCCAGCCTCTCCTCTGTTGTCACCTCACCTCTAGGGGGGTCTCCATGTCTGTTCCTTTGCACAAGGGTGCAGTCCTGGAGCTCTGACCCAGGATGATGACAACATCTCGAGATCCTTAACTGAGTCCACCTGCAAAGTCGCTGTTCCAAACAAGATCACAGGCCGAAACTGTAGGGGGCCATGGGTTTCTGAGGAGACCGACTCAGTGCAGCTTACCAAGTCACCTCCATGTTTTGTTTGATACCGCTGTAGCCTCCAGCTGTCTCCATGCCCCCAACCTTGACCCCTATGACCTATTATTTACAACATAGCAGCTGAGCAGGGATTGGTGGCTCACGCCTGTAACCCCAAGGAGTCAGAAGGTGGGGGCAGGAGGATGGCAAATTAGAGGCAAGAGAAGCCCTGCTTAACGTAGTGAGACCCTGTCTCAAAGTACAGAGTAAAAAATGGGCTTCCCGGGCGGGCAATTGTTGAATGCTTGCAAGACGCATGCGTGAAGTGCTGGGCATGGTGGCGCACACCTGTAATCCCAGCGGCTCGGGAGGCGGAGGCAGGAGGATCACAAGTTCGAGACCAGAGGCAGTCTGTGTAATTTAGCGAGACCCTGTCTCAAAAAAGTAAAAAAGTAAAAAACATGGGCTGGGGTGCAGCTCAGTGGTCCAGCACTTGCAGAGCATGCAACTGCAAGGCCCAGGGTTCAACCCCCAGTACCGGAAAAAAAAAAAAAGAAGAAGAAGAAGCATGCCTGAGACCCTGGTTTCAACCCTTGAGTACAGAAGGAAAAAGAGAAAAGACAGGAGCCAAAGTGATCGTGTTGAGAATCAGTCAGGTCCCACCCTGCTTGATGTGAGGCTTTTAACCTCCACCTCATTCAGAGCAGAATATGGAGTCCTTACCAAGTGCCATGAGTCCTCACCAATTGCTCCCTTAAAGCTGCCATCTTTCCAGCTTTCCTCCAATATGTTGTTCACAATCTCACCTCTGGGCCTTTGCACTTGCTGTGCTGGCCTCCTAGGCTTGCATTTCCTCCAAGGCTTGCTGCCCTAGCAACACTTCCCCAGTACCAGAAATGCCCACATCCTGGCCCTTTGTAATTTTTCTCCAAAGCATTTCTCACCATGGAACCCTCAGTGTGTTGGGTGAGGGAGGAGAGAGAAAGACAGGACCTGGCTAAGGAGCCCAGGCTGGCCTTGAATTTTTTTTTGGCCTTGACCTTTCTGATCCTCCTGCCTCAGCCTCCCTAGTGCTGGCACTAGGAGCCTGCACCACCACACCCAGCCACTCAATGATTTTACATGACTATGGTGCTCAGCCTCACCTTGCCCCACCGGAATGGATCACCAAAGGCAAATCTTTCTGAAGGGTCCTCAACACCTAGGACATGCTGGACATACAGCAGACATTCCTTTAAACTCAAAGATGGGTTGAAGGAAAACATGACTAAATTCATGCTAAGAGATAAAATAGAGGCACCTGAAGCCTGAAGCTCCACCACTAAAGACCCCTGGGCCTTTAGGGGCGAGCATGACTCACCAACATTTGGTATTTTTTGGCACTGTGTTCATTGACATGATGGGATATTTTTCCATCTATTAGACTGTCAAAATTAAGACTATGAAATCAAGAATATATTAAGAATATCTGGGGTGGGGTGGGACTCAGTGGTTGAACACTTGCCTGGCATGGGCAAGGCCCTGGGTTCAATCCCCAGCACAGGAAAAATAATAATAATTAGGTAACAGCTTGTGGTAGATGTGCTTCTGGATTCAACCTCTCTGTGGGCAATGGGATCATCAAAGGCCACAGGGGTGCAGCATCCTCTTGGACCAGCGGCTGCACCTTGAGATCCCTGGCTTTGCTTTGTGTCTCTGGATCCCAGTGACTCCCTGGTTGGGTCTCGTTTTTTATTTTATTTTATTTTTTTCTCTACTAGGGGATGGAATCCAGGGCCTCGTGAATGCTTTGCAAGCATTCTACCACTGAGCTGTACCCCCAGCTCATCTTTTACTCTTTTATCTTGAGAGAGGATCTTGCTAAATTATGCAGGCTGCCTCTGGTCTTGAACTTGTGATTCTCCTTCCTCCACTGCCTGAGTCCCTGGGATTACAGGCATGTGCCACCTGCCAGCAGGTTTTGTTTTATTTTGTTTTGTTCAGTACTAAGGATTAAACCCTGGGGGCTGGGATTTAGGTCAGTTGGTAGAGCGCTGTGCTGCAGTCTCTGAGGTCCCAAGTTCAATTCCCGCACCACAAAAATGGGAGAAGGGCCTGGCAATCCACTCCCAAGGCAATCCTGAAACAGTCAGCCATTGAAAACTCTATGAGGGTCGCTATGAGTCTGATACCAACTCGACAGCACCTAACAACAACAACAAGGATTAAACCCAGAGCCTTGTTAGCCAGCATGCTAGTACTGAGCTACATCTCCACCCCAGTCTCAATTTGGGGATGTGGATTGCCCTTGGGCATTCCAGTCCCCTTTCCAGAAGTCAGGGGGAGGCAGCTGGAACCTTCTGATAATTCCAGTAATTCTAAGGAGGGTGGTTTGGAAGATTGACACAAAATGATGTCTGTCAAACATTTGATCTGGAAGCTAGTGCATAACAATTGCTCAGTAAACTCTCTGTTGTGATTCTAATGCTTTTAAATAACTATTTCCATGACATAAAAGTAATTTACCATCTACAACTCTTTTTCTCCAATCAATGGCTTAGCCATGACCTCAAAGGTTCCTCCCAATGTTGACAGTCAATAAAGTTCTGATGAGCCCCACCCTTGGGCTCACCCCTGCCTCACCGTTCAGGTCACAGTTCCCATCTCCTCTGAGGTAGCTGGAGGAGAGCAGCCCCACCCAGAGCACTGCTTCCCCATCCCTGTCCCGGCCAGGGCATCTGGAGGAAACAAGGTGGAGACCCTGAGAGCACATGCCTGTATGCTGGGTCTTGCCTGTCTTGGTCAATGCTGCTGGGGCCCAAGCCTGGGAGTCTCATGACTCCTCCCGGGGCCTCTGTTCACAGGTGCCATTGTCCCTTCAGTCTACCTGCAAGGCCGGCAGCCCTGCCTTCCAGATGCTTCTTGGGTTGCTCCTGATGCCTCGGTTCCCAGGCGTGGCCAGCCACCAACCTGTCCTGACTCATGGCTCACGTGCACTCTCACCTGGCCCCAGCTTTCACTCACTGTGATCCATTCACCACATAAAATAATGTTGAAAAATGAAAGTCCAAGCCTGGCACAGTGACTCACACCTGTAATCCTAGTGATTTGGGAGGCAGAGGCAGGAGGATTGCAAGTGTAAGGCAAGAGGCAACCTGGGTAACTCAGCAAGGCGTTGTCTCAAAATAAAAAATATAAAAGGGCTGGAGGTGCAGCCCAGGGGAAGAACACTTGCAAAGCATGTGTGAGACCTTGGGATCAACCCCCAGTACTGCAAAAAAAGAAAAAAGAAAAAAAGAAAAGAAAAGAAAAGAGAAAAAGAAAAAAAAGAAAAAAGAAATGTAATGGAATAAAAAGAAAGTCCAATCCTATGGCTCCCCGCTTGTAGCTGCCTGACAGCCTCCCTGGGCTGCAGCAACACAGTCCCAGCCCCTCTGTAAGGCCCGCCAGACCGGGAGCTGCAGTGCTGGCTCTGCCTCTGTCCAGCCCTTCTGCCCTGCACCTGTCCCTGCTGCCTCTACTGCCAGCAGCGCCTTTGCCTGGCTCTGCACACCCAGCTCCTCTTGCTGTCCACCTAGGGTCCCCTCCTGGGGGCACTCTATACTCCCCAGGGAGAACCACCCCTGGCCGGCCTCCTCTGTCCGTGGTCTGCGCTCAGTGTACGTGGACACAGAGAGTGGGCCCCGCTGGGGTCTCCCATGACAAAATGACATCTGGCTGCTGGGGCTGCCCAGAAGTCCTGGCAGGAAGCCACCTGTGAGCAAGCGCATCTACTGACAACAGTGGGAAATGGGGACATCCCAAGCTCCGTGGAGACAGGAGGGACTGTCTGCCTGGCAGTCCAGTCCCAGGCCATAGGACACCTCAAGAAACAGGCCGCTGTCTGTGACCTGCTCAGGAGCCATCAGTGGGAAAACCAAGGGAGGAGAGGCGCCCGTAATTGGGGGCATGTCCAAAGCATCCTTCACACACACACTGAGGCTTATTCCCTGCCAGGGAAGTGGGGTGGCTGGGAGCCAGGCATGGCAAGGAAACGTCCTCTCTCTAAGCCACTTGTGCCACCGTTATCTCCGACTGTGGGCTCCAGTTTATGCAAATAATAATAATAATAGTAATAATAGTAGATGTCCCTGGTCCCCATGGGACCTTGCTGGTCTATTCGCAGGTCCCCTCCTTGCACAGCCTCTGGAGACCCAGGAGCTTGTCTCCATTTGATTCGCCATCACTGCCGGGCCCGTGCCTGCCCCATCCCAGGACCACAATAGATATTTGCTGAATGGATGAAGAACAAAGACACCTGGGCATGGCATCCCTTTCCTTTCAATGACCATCAGGGACCACTAAGGCAGTGAGGCTTTATGACGGCAGCCACAGATGCCCAGCCAGCCTTCCGTTCACATCCACCTGCCACTGCTTCCAGGTTTCCAGTGCAGCCCTGCAGCCAGGCAGAGACGAGTGCCACACAAGCTGGGAGCCAGGTGATCTGGGTCAGGTGCCACCACGGACGCCAGGCCTGGACGGTGGTTGCTGCTGTTAGATGCTGTCAAGTCAGATCCAACTCATAGGGACCCTATGAGCAACAGAACGAAGTCTGGAACAAATAACCATGCACAGGGCCTCCCAGCAAAGCCCCTGGCTCTCTCGGGGTCCAGCTCAGTGGGAGGAGCTGGCCCAAGGCTTCCCTGGGCACTGACTACAATGTACCAGGTCCTAGGCCAAGCACCTCGCTTGAGGCTGGGCATTCTCTTCCACCCTCAGATGTTGTTTCCAGCCCTGCTATGTAAACAGAGGCACAGAGTTGCCCCCCACGTAACCTTCCTTTGCCTGCCCGCTGCCCAAGTACAGAAGACTTAGCTCCAGGCTAGGCTGTGCCAGATACCAAGTCAGGGTCGTGGAACCGGCAACTCGCCTCTCTGTGCCTTGGTTTCCCTTCTGTAAACTGGAGGTTACAACATCCACTTCCTGGGGCTATTGGGAGGCCTGAATTGGTATAGTATGAAAAGAGTCTACGACAGTGGCTGCCACGTGCCAAGCACTCAGTGCCTTCAGTTCTTCCCAGGGGGCTGGGCATCACAGCCATGGGCCACACACACAGTCCTAGGGGCAGCAGAGCTCCTCCTGACACCACCACCTCTGCCTCTTCCCAGCTGGGTGTACTTGAGCCCTTGCTCACCTCTGTCCAAGCCTCCAGTACCTCCTCTGTGACAGGGGTGGAAAGTCGGGCTGTTGGGGAATGAGATAAAACAGCTCGGATGCTGAGTGCAGTGACACGCGCCTGTCATCCTAGCTACTTGGGAGGCTGAGGCAGGAGGATCTGAGTTCAAGGCCAGAGGCAGCCTGTGCAATTTAACAAAACCCTGTCTCAAGATAAAAGAATTAAAAAGGGGCTGGGGATGTACCTGAATGGTAAGAGTACTTGCAAAAGCATGCACAAACCCTGCGTTCCACCCCCAAGTACAGCAAACAGAACAGAACAAAACAAAACAAAAACCAGCACAGCTGGTTCTGCTGCCATGCTTTCTTTCTCAATAAGTATTGGTTATTATTTTTCAGTGTTTTGCCCTACGTAGTGTGTGTCTAGGTTTGAAAGTAGGTTTTATTTCTTTTGACCATGCACAGGTACCTGGGTTC
Organism: Pedetes capensis; assembly: GCA_007922755.1. Lineage (NCBI taxonomy): Eukaryota > Metazoa > Chordata > Mammalia > Rodentia > Pedetidae > Pedetes > Pedetes capensis. Next base: position 21,661 of record VMDO01008146.1, on the reverse strand, counting down.
AATCCCCAGCACTACCAAAAATAAAAACAGAAAAAGAAGAAGAAAAAAAGAAAGAAAGAAAGAAAGAAAGAAAGAAAGAGCGAGCGAGCGAGCAGGCAAGCACTGGTCACACACAAGTTAAATACTTCAAACTGAACAAAATGACGCAGTGATAGGTTGGTCTCCTGCCATTAAGACCCTCATCTCCAGGAGGCCCCACAAGCCCTCCACAGAGGCACCGCCTCACCGAGCATGGCTACACTCACCAACAAGATGCTCTAAGGATCTGTAGGCATGTGATGCACACTGTACTGCAAATTTTTAAAATTTATTTATTTTTTGCAGTACTGGGGGTCTGGCGGTTGAACCCAGGGCCTCGTGCTTGCATGCTCTGCAAGTGCTGGACCACTGAGAGGCACCCCCAGCCCATTTTTTACTTTTTGAGACAGGGTCTCGCTAAATTATGCAGACTGCCTCTGGTCTCAAACTTGAGATCCTCCTGCCTCCACCTCTCAAGTTGCTGGGATTACAGGCGTGTGCCACCGCGCCCGGCTGCAAAAATTTTTTTAAAGAATTGTTTGTGACACTTTAAATCCTTCGGTCATCAGTTAGGACTAGGGAGCAGCAATGAATAAGGAAAACAATAATTAAAAAGGAACAGTTGCAGCTGGGCACGATGGCACACACCTGTAATCTCAGCAACTCAGGAGGCTGAGGCAGGAGAATCATGAGTCCAAGGCCAGAGGCAGCCTGTGCAACTCAGCAAGGCCCTGTCTCAAAATAAAGAATAAAAAGGGGCTTGGGGGTGTGGCCTAGTGGTCAAGCACTTACAAAGGATTCACAAGGCCCTGGGTTCAACCCCCAAGTATTGCAGGAAAAAAAAACAAAAAGGAACAGTTGAGATTCTTTCTGAAGTGGAAGTTTCCCCTACTTTTACTCAAACCAGGGCACACCCAGTGTGACATCAGCCCTGGCCGCCTGGTGCCGAGTCTGAGCGATGTGAGCCTTGAGTGCAGGAGCTCAAGCTCCTCCTGGAAAAGCCCTTTGTTGTGGTTTGGGGTGGATGAATCCCAGGGTCTTTGTTTTGTAAAACGTCTCAACAGACCTGTCTAGTCCTTTCAAAAGAATGGGCCCCTCTGTGGATGTTCTGGAATAGTCTGCCTTTGTTTACGCCCAGACAGCTATGGATCCAGGAATGGGGAGTGGGGTCCTGTAGAAAATGTCCTTCCAATGTCCTTGGAGATTTGTCTTGCAGGTGGCTTCATCATTATGGCTGGATACAGAGTCAGTAGGAACCCCTTCTTCCTCCGCTTTGCCTGTGGCTAGCAAAGCTAAGCAAACACGAATCCCTTTCAGCTGGACGCTGTGTCGCATGCCCTGGGGTCCCATCAACTCAGGAGGCTGAGGCAGTGTTACTGGAGTTTGAGGGCAAAGCCTCAGCTCTGGGAGTCCCAGCAGATGAGGCTCAGCCACTCATCCCAAATACACCAGTTAAAGAGATGAGCAACGGTGAGAAGCAGAGGCAGGAGGCTTAATCAATGCCAAATTGGTCTTTAGGGTGCCAACAGGAGCCTCGAGTGTAGGGGGGGGAAGGAGTGTGCAGGAGGCAACAGTCCTGGTCGGTGCGGTCTGCTTGACCATCTCAGTCCTGCAAGGTGGTCTCAAAGTTTCGGGCTGTCGTCTCTGAGGGGGGCAGCCCAGGACTCCTACTCTGGGGGGGGCGGCCTCCCCATCAGACAGTCATCTTCATTTGGGGGTGGTCTTCCCTCCAAGGCTCCCTGTTGTTTGGAGGTAGCTGCAGAGCCTCCGCAGAGACATTTTTTTCTTTCTTTCTTTCTTTTTTTTTTTTTTTTTTTTTTGCAGTACTGGGGGTTGAACCTAGGGCCTCGCGCCTGCATGCTGTGCAAGTGCTGGACCACTGAGCTGCACCCCCAGCCCATTTTTTACATTTTGAGACAGGGTCTCGCTAAGTTACACAGACTGCCTCTGGTCTCAAACTTGCGATCTTCCTGCCTCTGCCTCCAGAGCCGCTGGTATTACAGGCGTGTGCCACCACACCCGGCATTCCACAGAGATTTTATCAGCAGTCCTATCCTTCCTGGAACCAAAGGAGACTGCAGAAGGTGGCTCAGGAGGAAGCGCTAAGAGGCAACATGGAGCCAGAGAGGGACAAAAAGGAGTTAGGCTTCTCTTGGAGTTGCCTTGTGAGTCCAAGAGAGGAATCCAGTGCTGTTTTCGCAAGAGCAGCTGCTAAGTGCCTGCAGGATCGTAAGTGCGAGGCCAGAAGCAGCCAGCACAACTTAGCAAGAGGTGTCTCCAAATAAAAAATTTAAAAAACAAGAAACAAAACACATTATCAATGGTGATACACCCCACCATGCAGAAGTGAACTCTGGTACTGGTCTTACTTAATAAGACCTTCAGATATTTTTTCTCCTTCCTAGTGGTGCTGGGAATGGAACCCAGGGTCTTGGTCATGCTACACCCGAGCTACACTCCCCCGCCCACCTGACTTCTTTTTTCTGTTTCCAGCAGTGTTTCTGCCCCTCTGGACTATCAGACACTCAGGGAGGGCGGGAGTTGTTTGCTGTGGGGAGGGGAGCTGTCTTGGGCACTGCTCCATGGGGGGCATCTCCCTGCTGGAGTTGTGGCAACCAAACAATGCTTCCAGACAATGCCAAATATGGTGTAGGACATGGGGACCCCCCTGTGCCACAGCCCTGGGACCCCTGCTGGCTTACAGAAAAGGAGCCACTGGTTCAAATTGTGAAGAAAAGCTGGCCCCACCCCAGCCCCAGCCTGGCTGAGGGGACTGGGCTCTGGGACACAGCACTCGCTGCCATCGTGCCCTCCAACATCATGAAGGTCACCCCCCAAAAGTGCTCTGCCCTGGAGGCTGGCTGGTCATTTTGCCAGAAGAAACATAGACCAGTGGCCTCTCCCTCTGCCCTCCCCAGGACAAGGGAGGATGGCCAAATTCCAGAAGCCTCACAATATAGTTTACAACAGCTTGCAAAGTGCTAAAGGTGTCTGCCACCCCGCTGGCTGTGAGTCCTGGCAGCTCTACCCACAAAACCTATTGGCACCCCAGCTCCTCCTCCCCCTCTCCTGTCACATCCCCACTTCCCTCATCACCCTCCCCCTCCCCCACTCCCCTCTCCTCAGATGACAGGCAGAGCCTCCTAAATGCACTCCCTGCCTCCACATGGCCAATCCTGTAATCCCAGCACCTCACCGGACAGGCTAAAGCAAGACTGCAAGTTCAAGGGCAGCCTGGGCCACAAGGTGAGACTGTCCCCCCACCCCCCAAAAAAAAAGAAAAAGTAAAAGAAAAAGAAAAAGAAAAGCTTAAGTTGGGGCAGGGAGTGTAGCTCCATGGTAGTGTCACCAGATTTTAAGGTGAAGCTCCAATTCCTGGATTTAGGCTCAGCCACCCTATCCCCAATATGCCAATGAAAGAGATGAGGAATGAGGAAAAGGAGAGAAAGGAGATTTTATCAGTGGGCACACTGAGAAGAGGAGCCAGTGACCCCAGCCCCATCTTCAGGGAACTGTCGTGAGCTTCAGGTTTAAACAGAGGAAAAGTTGTGGGCAGGGGCAACAGGTGCCCATAACGCAGCCCTTCCAGTGCTGGCATTACACTGGCTTCAGGAAAACCTTCAGGAAGGTTTTCAGGAAGCTTTCTGTCCTCGCTGAAGGACAGTATTTGTGGCCCCTTGTCAAAGATATGTTTAGTAATTACAGCTTCCCAGCTCCAAACCGGTGGTGGGTTTAGGATGAGGTCTGGAGACCTTCAGATGCCTCCTGGGGGTCTGCAATGGTTTTCAGTAAAGGCGGTTGATAGGTGCTTCTTACAGCAGAGTGCACACTTAGCAAGTACAAGGCCCTGGGTTCAACACCTGGCACTAATGAGTAAATAAAAGCTAAGTTACCTTTAAACTCCTCCTTGCTTAAAACTTGCTTTGTTTAAAACCAAACTGCAGCTGGGCATGATGGTTGTTGTTGTTGTTGTTGTTAGGTGCCATCGAGTTGGTGTCCGACTGATAGCGACCCTATCTACAACAGGCAAAACACTATTGTTGTGCTTCTCTGCTATCCATAGAGTTTTCAATGGCTCATTTTTTGGGAGGAGTGGGTTGCCAGGTCCTTCTCCCAAGCCTACAGCACCTGGGGCTCCCAGGCGGTCTCCCATCCAAGTACTAACCAGGTCCGACCCTGCTTAGCTTCCAAGATCTGATGGGATCAGATGCCACAGTGGTATGGCTGCAGGTTCAGTGTGATAGAGAACACCTGTAATCCCAGCATTCTAGAGGCTGAGGCACAAGGATAGTAAGTTCAAGGGCAGCCTGGCCTACTTAGTGAGACCCTGTCTCAAGACAAAGAAACCAAATGGGAGGTAGAATAAAATCCACACCCTCTCCCACGGCCCACAAGCCCATGAGTGGACTGTGGCCTCCTCTCTCACACTGCCTGTCTCTGGCCTCCCCTCCATTCCTGAGCTCTTTTCTTCCCATCATTTGGGGCTCAGAAAAATGCCCCTTCTTTAGAGAAGCCTTTCCCAGCCACTTGAGTGGAGGTCTGCCCACCACCTCTCCTTGCAGTCCCCATCTGCCAAGGACACAGCATTTCACATGCAGGGAATGCCCGTCCTTACTTCTGCCTCTCCTCCAAGACTGATGAATTCCCAGAAGCCCTTGCCAGTGACTGTCAATGCAGTGAGTCCATGAACGCTTAGGAGGTCAGCCTGCTCTGAAAACCTGAGCCCCACCGGGAGAGAGACCTCCCCTAACTGTGCATCGATTTGGTTTTGGAACACATCGTGTCCATTCTAAGAGTGCTCTGTCCACAGATGGCTTCTAGCCATGCAGCGGCAGGACCGAGGGAGGGCAGCGGTGGGGAGGGGAGGGACAGGGCACCTCCCCCAGTGCATCAGAATAAACTGCAGACTCCATGGCCTGAGGGCAAGTGTGGGTGTAGCCAGGCAAGCTCCAGGCCAGAGGTCAGCTGCAGGTTGCCAGGGTCCGGAAAAGGCAGACAACCTGCCCCTTTGCTAAGCCCCCTGGCAAGAGAGGAGTTAATGGTTCCAGCCCCTGCCACTGACAAAGCATTGAGCACATGCCAGGCAGATTGCTGCACTCTGTTGTCCCCACCTGATGTGCTGACCTGAGGACACGAAGAGCCCCAGCAAAGGGATGAGGCAAGAAAGACTCCAGTGAACCGAGTCGCCTGAGGCCACCCAGCCAGATCCATCTGCTGAGGAGGCTGGCTCCCCCTCAGCCGGTCTCTGAGCCCAGAGAGCCTGACATGGGGTCCTGACTTTGACACAGGAACAGCCAAGACCCTAAGTCTCTGTCTGACTCCAGGCCCTTATGTCCTCACCTGGAAAAGGGGATTCATATTTCCTGCCACATCCCAAGGCCCCTTGTTGCTGCGATCACTTCACCAATGTCTTGACAAATGCTCTGTGCCAGCTTGTGCTCTGGGCCACGGTCAGCAAGTCCAACCTGCCGTTGTTTGTGAATGAGACTGTGACTTATTTTCACAGCACACCCCAAACAGATCCAGATCAGCAAAGAAAAAAGCTTTACCCTGTGGTTATGGTCTCGGGATAGAGCTGCTTTATCGGCTCCGTTTGACTTTGCAGCTCACAAGCTGATCGTGGCCCTGTGTTGTTTCGTTCTGTGGTGCTGAGAATTGAACCCAGGGCCTTGTGAACGCTAAGCAAGCACTCTACCACTGGGCCACATCTCTAGCCACTTGCTGTTTGTTTGGTTGGTTGGTTGAGTTTTTTGTTTATCTGTCTTGTTTTATTTCGTTTTGTTTTTCAGATCAGGTCTAGTTGCCCTGGCTGGGCTCCAAACCCTGGGCTCAAGCCATTTTCCTGCCTTATCATCCCAAGTAGCTGGGACCTCCACGTGTGTGCTAAATGCTCACCTATTTTTACATTTTTTAATGGTTGAAAAAATATTGAAACAAGAACATCAAGACAGGTGAAAATTATGTGAAATTCAAATTCCCATCACTGTGACTCAAGCTTCACCAGAGCACAGCATTTATCTACAGGGGGTCTCAGGAGTGTCTTCTCCCCCACCCCCACCCAGGCTTAAACTAGTACAAGATGGTCCTGCAAGGAGCAGCTTGCCCACCTCAGGTGCAGGCCAGGGCATGCTTATGACACAGGGCACCCTCTCAGAGTTCATGTGCTAGAAGCAGAATAACCCACACAACAGAAAAACATAAATAATGGCACTCTGGGTTCTGGTACCCACATCAATGAAAATTCCAGTGACTTGGAGCTGACCTAGCCTATAAGGTCAGCATAACTCCCCCTGAGAAGGAACAAATAAGGAGTTAGACCTGAGAGCTGTCAGGGAGAGTCTGCAAGGAAGGGGACAGTAGGTGCAAAGGTCCTGAAACAGAAGTGAGCTCTTCCAGCATCAGCCAGAAGGTATGAAGCTGGTGAGGTGGGAGCAAGGCGTGCTGGTAAGCAGGCCAGGCAGGAGTCTGGCCTCATGGAAAACCATTAAGTGATGACAAGGTCTGGCTCTATTTCTACGGGATCCCTGATGGGAAAAGCCCACAGGGAGTCCAGAAAGGGGCAGAGAGAACATTCGGGATATCAGGACAGCCCGGCCAAAGGACGGTGGTATGGACTGATGGTAGCTATGTGTGGGAAGGAGAGGCGCTGGAGTCAGCAGAACATGGCCCTGCCTGATGCAGTCCACTGAGAGGTCTGATTGGGGGCTGCTGACTGGTGGGGACTGAAAGCTGCGTGGATGGCACCAGTGCTCTGGGCAGCTGCATCCTTCAGCTCCTGAATCTCTCGTTCATGAGTCCCCAGTGACCCACAGTTGGGCCACGCAGATCCCGTGGGAGAGGAAAAAGGCTAGGCCTGCCCAGCATTTCACATGCAGGGAATGCCCGTTCACAGGGGCCTCCACACCTCCATGGCGGCAGACCACCGCTCTCAGCCACCATCATTACTGCCATGTTTCGCCTTTAAACTTCCTTTTTCTTTTTTGATTGCTTTTTTTTCCAGCACTGAGGATGGGACCCGAACCCTCACAAACGCTGTGCGAGTGAGCACTCTATCACAGACACATCCTAGTTCTGGGTTGCTTATGTTTTCTTCCTCAAGTCCCCCGCCACCTCCCCTCCCTGCCCTCTTATTTGATTCTCTCCTGACATTCACAGGGCAGGTATTGGCTATGAACTCAGTGAAAATAAGCAGAGACATGCAGGTGGAAGAGGCCTGGGACTCGCTCATGGAGTCAGGACATGTGCCCGGGCCAGGGGCTAGATTGCTGCAGACCCCACCCTGCCTAGGATGAGAACAGGAAGGACATGGGAGAGGAGGAAGTGGACTCCCAACACCCAGATGTCAGGATTGCCAAGGTAACAAGGATCTCAGGCAGTGGGAAGGGAGGATGGTGGCCCAACTCATCCCCCTCTCCCTCTGCAGCCCGAGCTCGTGGAGGCCCTGGTGGGTGCAGGAGGAAAGAGCTCCAGCAGCTTCGGGACAGAGGCCTCCACCGCCCCCACTGTGGCATTTTCCCAGAGACAGGGAGGCATGTGTCCACACGGAGATGTGCTCAGGACTGTTCTCAGCCCCTTCCTTTGCAAAGATAACAATGGGAAGCAACCCAAACATCCATCACTGGGGGATTAGACAGACATCATGGCGTGTGCGCACAGTGTAGCCCAGCTTGGCAAGAAGGAACAAATTACCAAGGCAGGAAACAACAGGGACGGGCCTCAACCGTGCTGTGCTGAGGGAGAAATGCCAGGCTAAAAAGAATGCACGCTGCACGCTCCTGTGCATGGAACATTCTAGAAAATGCAAATAAATCCAAAGTGACTGGTAGCAGGTGAGTAGCTGGGGGTGCTAGGCAGGAGGGCCGGGGTGGAAGGGAAGTTCCAGAGGACACGGAAGGTGTGTGCATGGTAGTGGGCACGCTCAGGAGGCTGAGGCAAGAGCATCACAAGTTTGAGGGCAGCCTGGGCTACACAGAGACCCTGTCTCAAAAAAAACAAAAGACACAGCACACTTTTGGGGATGGTGGATGTTCATAATTTTGATTCTGATGGTTTCATAAAACATTTTGAGCTTCATGTACAGCTTTGTTGTGGTTAGGTGCCATCGAGTCAGGTCCGGCTCATAGTGACCCTCTGGGTTTTCAATGGCTGATTGTTTTGGGATTGCTTCAGGAGTGGATTGCCACGTTCTTCTCCTGTTTTTGCGGCCGCTGGGGATTGAAAGGAGGGCCTCAGAAAGCACATAGCAGCTAAACTCAGTGGAGCTAAACTCCAGCCCCTGTACAGCTTAGTGCGTATAAATTATACCTCTATGAAGCTGTGACTTTAAAATAGGGGAAAAAAAGTGACAGAACTTTTTTTCTGAAAAGTGTTAATACCCAGTGTGGGGCGAGATGTGGAGAAACATGCCATTTCCAATGCTTTTGGTGGGAAGATGAGCAAACAGGCATCTGCCTGTGGATGAACAGCTCATGTGCACAGCCATTCAGTAACATAAGTGTGTCTACGATGGACGGTCTTCATTTCTTTGGGACACAGGAGTCAGAGAAGACTATGGCTGGGATTTCCTCTGGGAGGCTCACTCCAAAGTGGATCATAATGATGCAATGTTAGAAATCAAGTGTCCAGCCGGGCGTGGTAGCACACTCCTGAAATCCCAGTGGCTCAGGAGGCACAGGCAGGAGAATCGCAAGTTCGAGACCAGAGGCAGTCTGCGAAACTTAGTGAGACCCTGTCTCAAAAAGTGAAAGAATGTGCTGAGGGTGCAGCTCAGTGGTCCAGCACTTGCAGAGCATGCAGGTACAAAGCCCTGGGTTCAACCCCCAGTACCTCAAAAAAAAAAGTGTCCATGCATGAAGGAATACCTTCTGTATATTCCCACAGAAGAACACGCATCACGGGCCACTCAGAACCTGCACTGGACTGCGATGATCACAGCTCCACACACCTGTCACTGTGGGTCTTCTCACCGCACCCTCCCCACACCAGGCCGAGGGGCGACCTCACCTGCCTGTGGTGCAAGGCAGCAGGAACAGGCTAAGTCCAAGCTGGTCCTGCCTGGAATCTGTCCATTCATTACTGGGCTACACTGCCTCCAGTGCTGGGTAGAGTGGGAGTCATTTTGAGCAGGGGACTTTGGGGAAAAGCAGGAGCAGAGAGGGCAGGTGAGCAAGGGGTTGACAACAAGAGGTTGGTGAGACAGCAGTTAGTGATTGAATTGGGGACTTTTGGTTTTGGGAGGGGGTTTTGTTTTGTCTTGTGGTACTGGAGATTTAAGTGAGGGGCCTCACATATGAATAATTATGTTCAATAAATGCGCTATCAGCTAGGCATGGGGCTGGGGCTTAGCTCAGTTGGTAGAGTGCAGCTCTGCACTCTCTGGGGTCCTGGGTTCAACCTCCAGTACCACAAAAAAGAAAAGAAAAAACAATGGCATGAATAGCAGAGGAGCACTTCTGTAGGACCCGGTACGGCACGGTATTGAGGAGGGTTTTGTTCTATTGTACACAGGGTCGATATGAGTTGGACCCACTCAACAGCACCTAACAACAACAATTAGCTAGGCATGGTAGTGAGTGCATGTAATGCCGGTGCTCAGGATGTGAGGTAGGAGGATCAATGAAAGTTCAAGGCCAGTCTGGGCTACACAGTGAGACTCTGTCTTAATGCCACCCACCACACCCAAAATTAAGTAAATAAATAAGCAAGTTATCTACTTTGTACTGTGGATATCACTGTATAGTCACACCTAGTATACCTCACTCTATCTCAGACAGTATGTATCATATATGCAGTTCACATCACATTTACAATACCTACCACTGTGAAGGAGCTGGGATTTAGCCCAGTTGGTAGAATGTAGCTCTGCAGTCTTTGAGGTCCTGAGCTCAATTCCCAGCACCACAAAAATGGGAGAAGGATATGGCAATCCACTCCCAAGGCAATCCTGAAACAGTCAACCACTGAAAACTCTATGAGGGGCTGACTATGAGTCAGGCCTGACTTGATGGTACCTAACAACAACCACCACCACTGTGAGGGGGGGACCCCACGAAAACCAGAATTTATTTATAAAATGTTGAGTGTTTCTTTTTATATGGCCAAACTTCTGTCCCCTCCAAGGCACTCCCTGCTGGATGCAATATACCGGTGGAGACTTTCCCCACTGCTCCAGTCAGGTTTTGATGCTTTCTGGTGCTTCTGCCATTTTTGGTTTCACTTCCTCCACATCGACATCGGCAACATGTTTCCCTCTGAGGACTTTTTTCATCTAAGGAGGCAAAAAGATTGTCGCAGAGGGTAAGATCGGGTAAGCCGGGAGGGCGGGGCACAAGAGTCTGGCCAGTGTCAGTCAAACACTGCTGTATACCCAGCACCGGGTGGGCAAGTGCATTGTCATGGGAGGAGAACACATCACCAATCTGCCACGGCTCAGGATGTTTCTTCCACAGACTGTGACACAATGGCCTCAGAAGTCCCAGAGTCTGACAACTTTGGTCGACCATTTGACCCAGAGGAACAAATTCCAAGGGCACACTCTCTCACACACCAAAGAAACAGATGATCAAAGTTTTCACGTCTGTTCCTGGGGTTTTCTGGGTCCCCCCTCGTATATCACATATAATATATATATGTCTTCCTTTTTGGTGCTGGGGATGGAAGCCAGGGCCTCACATATGCTAGACAAGCCCTCTGTCTCTGAGCTACATCTCCAGCTCCATGCACAGCATGTCACCTGCTATCATATGACTATCATGCATAATCCATTCATGACCACACTCCACATGCTCATTACATGGCACTCTTTGAAGTGTCTGGCAGATAGTAAATAGTAAGTAAGACCACTGTAAATGTTGTTATTTTTTAAGGGTCCTAGAACAATTTCAAAAATATATTTGTTTAAAAAGCAAAGTGTAAAGTAAAATACAACCTGCTACCATTTGTGTAAAACAAAGAGGAAAAGCACAGACGGAGTTGCTCATGTTTGCATAAACTATCTCTGATAGGAGACTCAAGACACCAGAAACACTGTGGCCCCTGGAGAGGGGAATGCAATGCCAGCAACAGGAGTGAGAGGGAAAATTGTCATGACCTCCTGTGAACTTGGAGCCCAGAGACAACCAACTCAAATTTTTTTTTTTTTAGTATTTGAGACAGGGTCTTGCTAAATTATGCAGACTGCCTCTGGTCTCAAACTTGCGATCCTCCTGCCTCCATCTCCTAAATCGCTGGGATTACAGGTATGTGCCACCGCACTCGGCTCAAAAAAACAATTTACACAAAATCAAAGAAACAATAACAAAAGAAACCTGTTGACCCAGAGTCAATCCCCTGTGGGTGAAACTAACAGACTGATGATTTACTCTCACTGTGATGTCAAACCCTCACCTCACCCAAGGAAACAGCTTCCTTGCGGACAAGAGCAAGTGCACGGGCCACAGGGAGGAGCCTCCACCTGCAGCATGGCCTGTGTAAGCTGCTGGTGCCTATGTAAAGAGGCTCCCTGTTGACAGGTGGGCCTGGCCTGGCAGGTGGACCACAGAGGCACCTTGAACCTGCTCTGTGCAGAAAGAACTCTGCATTTAGAAAGGAGACCACAAAAGCCAGGTGTGGTGGCGCATACCTGTAATCCCAGCAGTTGGGAAGCTGAGGCAGGAGGATAGTGAGGTCAAGGCCAGCCTGGGCTGCCTACTGAGACCCTCTGTCCCATAAGTAAACAAATAAAGGAAAAAATACCTACTCAACATACAACTGACCTAGCCTTGCCATCCCAAAGTACCGCACACTTTGTGGAACTCAAAATAGCAGAAACATACTGTCTCACCGTTTTAAAGGCTAGAAATCCCAAATCAAGGTGTTGGCAGGACTGTGCACCCTCTGAAATCTAGGGGAGAATCCTTCCCTGCCTCTTCCAGTGTCTGGTGGTGGCCCGCGGTCCCTGGTTTACAGCTGTAGCGCTCCAGTGTCTGCTCTGTCCTTTGGGGCATCTCTCCTTACGCGTCTGCCCAGCTCTTCTCCTCTCTAACAAGGACACTGCTAATGATAGATTAAAGCCCAGCTACTCAAATATGACTTCATTTTAACTCAATTGCCTGCGACAACCCTATTTCCAAATAAGGTCACATTTCGGGGGACACAACTCAACCCATAACAACCATGAAATCCCAAAGGCCCTCAAGCCTCAGCAAGGGCCACCTGCCCCAACATCTTGCAACCCTTGAAAACTCAGTCTCCCTTGGGAGGGTCACTCTCTAAGGCTAAGACCTCTTCCTGGGAAAGGCTGAGAAGCCACAAGAAAGGCAACATGCATCTTCAAAACCTAAAATAGACTTGACCTTGTAAACATTCTTAACAAAGCCATCCCTTAGACGGGTCTTCTCAATTTCTACGCTTTTCCTCCACCCGCTCACCCATCAAGATCTTATCCAAAAGAAGCAAGGAAACTACAGTGCTCGTCGCTGTGCCAAAAATAATTAGGCATTCCATGAAACATGGGCTCCCATGTCACAGTCATTTTAAAAACCATGAGGTCAAGGTTGTTTCTGCAGGAGATCATGTTCCACGTTCCTGGCAGTGAAGACCTGCAAGGTGTAAAGTGCATTGTGCCTCGGGCACAATGCCAGCCTGAGTTGGTAAAACAAGGAACGGGTCAAGTTTTGATAGCTCCAAATAAAACCACACCTTCCAGAGAGGAGTGGTGACCTGCACACTTCAGAGAAGCAAATGAGGACTGTCAAATAGACAAAGCCAAAGCACACTAAGATCTGAGAAACGTTTTCACCATCACCCGAGATGACACATCCATGCACTGCAGCATCAAAGTGCTTTATCTCCAAAGAGGGGAAACCCTCCCGGCTCGCTGGGCTCCACTGGCTGCAGGCGACTTGGTGAAGGGTCACCGCCAGGCAGGCCCAGAGAGCCACCTGTCAAGCACACTTAAAGGAACCACAGGCTCTTCTTCGTGGCAGATGGCAACCACGTCAAGGTTCTCGCCCTGCTTGTAAAGGCAGGCTGATTTGACTGCTACCCCTGTACCAACCTGCAAAAGGAAAAGGCTGAAGACATTCTGCAAAGACCTCAGAAGTAAAGACAACCTCTTCAGGGAGGCGCACCAGCCAACCTTTCCCCAAGGAACCAGGCAGCAGGCTCCAAAATCCTAGCTGCTGCCAAGCCCTGAGACTCAGCTTCTCTTTGTTTCTCACCTGCCCCTGACCCTGCCATTGTCTCCTTTGGTCTTGCACATCAAAACCCCAAAGTTTAGGTCTCAGAGTGCAGCCTGCCACTAGACCCCTGCCAAAGAAAAGAATCAGTATGCAGCCATTGTTATGGAGTCCTTTCAAATGAGAAACAGCTGAGCCTTCCCTTTCTTGACCCACTACTTAAATCACACACACGGGAGATAAGATAGCCCTGGACTAACACCCTCTGGCCCAGCACAGAACCTGGAGGTGTGCTGTCTGCCAGGGCAGGAGGGCACCTTCCAGTGCCAGGGCCCCAGATGCCAGTCCACAGGGAACAGATTGGCCGGCCTGCCGAGAAGCCCCTGTGTGCACGGAACTGTGGGCAGTGTGTGCCTTCCGGGATTCCTTCAGCCCAAGCAGGGCAAAAAGGAGCCTGTTTACTGCTCCTTCCAGAGGGCAGCGACATCGTGTGCCTCAGTAAAAACCAAACCCAGTGTGTGGGAGAGCCAGGCTGCACCCATGGAACAGGTGAAAACACAGAGGTGGGGGAGATCCTTGCTCCCGTGGGGCCTGGAACACAGCCCACCCTTCCCAGAGGAGAAGCAAGGGTCTCCCAACCTGATGCCAAAGGGCAGGGGACCCTGCTTTCCTGAAAAAGAGCTTTTTGGGAGAGCTGCGAGCAGACACAGTGTCAGCGGTCTCTCAAGGGTACCCACTTCTGTTTTCCATGGCACCAGCTCAGAGGCATTGGGCAGGAACCCCTGCTATTCTTGTGCACCAGCCCCAGGGAGCCCTAAGGCTGTCTCCTGGACTTCCAGTGGGGACAAGAAGAAAGGAGAAGCGATGCCTGGGTTTATGACTCACTTCGCCCTTAGTTGACTTTGGGGTGCTTCCAGAACATTGTCTGCAGTGCAATTCGGCACAGCTCCTAAAAGCCAGCCTCCAGTCCAAAAGCAGGTTTGCCGGTAAGAAAATCATCCTTATTCTCTCAGCCCTTTGCCCCCATGACTTCCTTTTCACGCCCAATGTCTTAAGTCTTGATTGAGAAATAACTGTCACCCTAAGACCTCTTTTCGATACTCTAAAGCAAAGCAATTGTGATCCTGACATATCAACCAGATAAATCCAACTTAATGGGAACCTTCAGTGGCCAAAGACAGGCTGCCAAGAGCAAAGTATTAGTTTGGCAGAGCTTAAATTACTTAATAACATCCAATGCCAAGACTAAGTCAGGAATTGGAGCATTTGGTAGAGAATTATGAATTAAGGATTATGAGAGCAGAGTTGAAGCAATGGCCTTATCCAATGTGGAAAATCCTTTTGCTCCCACTTCCCTTTGAAGCCAGGCCCCACATGTCAAACTATAAACATACCACTTCCTGGAGGATAGGCTGGGCCACTTCAACTTGAAACCAAGTGCTGGCTGGCGGTGTGCATCCCAGTCCTTGCAAACATCCAGCAAGTACGCAAGCCCTGCCAGACTCCACTCCCCAGGAAGCGTGAAGACCCAGCGCCGATGCTCCCCGAGGGCAGAAAATGACTGGATGCTTTCAGTAAATGAGCATTATTGTATTTCCAAAGATGGAGAATTGACTAATTGAAAACACTGACATCCTACACCTGCACCGCTTGTGTTTGACTGCACCTGAGTACCGAGTGCCTTCCCAAGGAACACCTGTGATGCATCCACGCACACTCTTGACCAGTATACCTTTACCAGAGCACAAAACGTTAACGTACTGGGCTGTCTGGTGCAGCAACGCACCTCTTCCCAATGGAGGCATTGGTACACCTGACACCCTGGGTTCAATCCCATCACACACAAAAAATAAATTAATAAAATAATAGGCCCCTTTCTCGGTGTCAAACTATCCCCTGCACATTGCCCAACACCCCTGGGTGGGAAGATGGTACTTTGTGCTGATGAATGACATCGATGACCATAAAAACCCGAGGCAGCTAAGCACTCTCACTAGGGAGAGAAAATTAACCTTCAGATTTCTCCACGGCACACACAACCTTGCTGCTCAATCTATCATATTAACTAAACCACAGTCAAGCCTTAAGTTAGCTCTGCACCAATCCCTCATCCTAGAGACCTAAAGATAAAAAAGTCATATTAGAACCAGACTGTCACAGATTCTATCGAGAATACTTTTATTATACAGGTATCATACACTCGACAGTTACTTGGGGGAACATTTGCAGGCACAGAGTTCAAATCCAAGTCTCCCTTTCACCCACACAAGCTATATCGCACACTCATCTTAGGGTTCAGCCCTGTAGAAATGAGACACAAAATTATTGCTTTCTGAACAGAGAGCTTCCACTAAATAGAACCTGCCACACCAAGAACGAAGCCCAGGCTCCTCTTAATTCCTAATACCCTGTGTACATACATTTGAATAAAATCTAAAGATGTGTTATAGTTTACCCCACCACCATTAGAATATTAAAATCGAATCCCATTTCTCAAAAAGTCTTAAGAAGTGCACCAGTATTTACAGACGCCATTAAATTATGCATAAATAAAATCTGTACACGCAACGCATGGCTTCTCAAAATACAGCTCCTCTGCAGGACCTTGGGGATGACAAGCAGCAGCACATGCTCCATGCCTACCCTTTTCAAGTTTACTCAAAAAATCAAGATCTGAAATAAATATGCAAATAAAGCTTCAGTAACTTAAAGGAGCGTGTCATTTCAAAGAATCTCCCATGTGAAGGATTAAAACTTTCAAAATTAGAAAGAAAAAAAGCGGAAAGAACAAGAAGAGAACAACGAAATCAGCAGGCTTTGTTTCTACAAATTTCCTAAACCCAGAAGGCCCCCGTTGAAGGCGGTGCTTGAAGTGAGTCACGTACCACCTGTGAACCAGTTGCTTAGCACATAGAACCTTTGCGTCCTGCTGGGAGGACATGATCTCTGAAGAAGAAGCTAGATAGTAATTTTTTTAGATAAATATTTAGTGGACATAAAAACCAGCCATTATCTTAACACTGAAAAAATAAGTTATTGTGGATCTGAATCACATCCATTTGACACGTCAACAGCTAGGTGTGTGGTTTCTTGTTAGCCCAGGGAATTTTTCAAAAAGGTTCTAAAACTTGTAGCACCACTTTCAGAGAAAGAGCAGAGTTCCAAAAACTAAACAATGAGTTAAAACAAACAACAACAAAAACAACCCCAATGCTTTGTCACCTTGGGATCACATGTCCAAAGTTAGATACTTCAGCGCTAGAAGCCACAGGATTCCGAGAGAGCAGGTCCAGGAGTGAAGGGAGGCCTTTCTGGTGGCAAGGTAGGTAATAAACTCTTCCCCCAGGCAAGGGGCTTCCCAGCTGGTCACAGTGGGGAAAGATTTGCAGTCCTTTCCCTTCCCGCCTCTCTGGCCCTCTGTTCTCCCCCACTTCACTTCCTGTGCTTCTCTATCTTCTCCAGGGCCTTGGAATCCGCTGGGCTCTGGTCGCCGGGGTTCATATAGGATTTGTCTATGACGAGGAGGGCCTCTTTGATGTAATTCTGCACCGCGGCCACGGCGGCACAGATGGCCTGGCTGCCGAAGCCGTGGGTGATCAGGCTGAAGTGAGACAAGCAGCTCTGTATGTTTGTCTCCAAGACCGGCGTGGGCCTGCTGTTCCCGTTGGGTGTTCGGTCTTGGTTGAGGAGGTCTGTGAACTCTTTACACACTTGCCTGTGAAGACAGCCGGTTGATTCTGATGAGCCTCACCTGGCTCTTGACAGGTAAATACAGAACACATTCCCCGAGGAGGGAGAACTTAAACACTAACAGCCCAGTGTTGCACTTAGCACCTGTTATGTGCCAGGCCCTGAGCTGAAGCTCTTGCCAAGCACTATCTTATTTAATCCTTACTGCACTTAGCAAAGATAACAGGATTAATCCCAATCAACTGGCCAAGGTCACCAGGACCATGAGGTTAAGGAAAGTTTATTTTGGTACAAATTAGTTCCGATAAATAATCCGGAGATTCACGCATGCCCCCGACACCCACACTCTCTGGATGGGGCGCTCATCACGCTCTTGGCTCCTTCTCTAACCTGGTAAGTTCTGCTTCATTTAGCAGGATCTTAAAATCAACTATGGTTGTTTTCTATGAGAAACTGCCGCTGCATGAAATGGCTTGACATATTTAATTTGCCTACAAGTCTACCAATTACCCCAATCTTGACATAAAAAAAAAAAAGCTTGTTATGAGGAGGTAGAAGACACAAAATCTCTCTTTACAGCATGTAACAAAACAAATTTTATAAGATCTGCAAATACAAAGCAGCCCCCAACCCACTTGTTATGGGGTAATGCTCAGTTTACCATTCTAAACCACACAAAAATGTGAATCAATTGGACTCCGTAAAAGCAGCTCTTGCTCTTTTCTTTTGCTACACCCTGTTTCATGGCCATTTCTGATTTGGAGACCATGCTGGAGCCTCAAGGCCTGTCACGATCCAGACACTTACTGTGCTGCTAGCAGCATATTCTTCCTCGTGGCCATCTCATTCCGTCCTCCGAGATGAGGTCTGGTTAAATATTCCGCCACCGGTTTACTTGGAAACTCAGCTTCACAGACATATGCAAAGTCCCGGGCCAAATGAACAGCTTCACCTGGAATAATCCGCAAGGGTAATAGGTTTAGGTTTAGAATGGCTGTGACTCCGGCAAATTGTCCTTTCCCTCTTCCTTCTGGGTATGGGGGATGGGAGGCGTTGATGTCAACGAGTCACTGCCTTCTAAAATGAAATCAGGTTCCTGTCAGCTGGTGCTTATTCTAGGGATAAAGAGCCTACCAAGGGAGAATAAAGGGCGCTAAAATTTCTAACTATGCTTAGACAATGTTCACCAGTCCACTGCCCAATGAAGCAGACACACCTACACTTTCTCTTGATAAGAAACTAGTTAATATGGTGAAGCCAGAAAACTTCAGGGAGACATGAGCATGTTAGACAAAAGCAAATTAACCACTTTTCTTTATAAAACTGTGAGTCTTTGACACCACTTTTTTTTTTCCCAAACAAAGGGGCAGATCTCTAGAATGTCCCTTTCTATTTTTTTGTTTTTTTGAGACAAGGTCTTGATGGTTAACCCACACTGGTCTGAAACTTGCGATTCTCCTGACTAAGCCTCCCAAATTCTGAGATTACAGGTGCAGTGGTGCACACCTACAACCTCAGTTTAGGAGGCTGAGGCAAGAGGATCTTGAGTTCAAGGTCAGCCTGGGCTTTATAGCAAGATCTGTCTTTAAAAAGAGGGAGGGGAGCGGGGCGTGGTGGAGCATGCAGCTTGGGAGGCGGAGGCAGGAGGATCGAGGCAGGAGGATCGCAAGTTCGAGACCAGAGACAGTCTGCATAATTTAGCAAGACCCTGTCTCAGAAAGTTTAAAAAAAAAAAAAAAAGGTCTGGGGATGCAGCTCAGTGCTACAGCACTTGCAAAGCATGCAAGCACGAGGCCCTAGGTTCACTCATAGTACCAGGAAAATAAAGGGGGAGTAGGGGGCGCTGGAGAAGGTAGTGTACATCTGTAATCCTGGGGACTCAGGAGGCAGAGACAGGAGGATCTCACATTCGAAGCCAGAGGCAGCCTGTGTAACTTCCTGAGACCCTGTCTCAAAATGAAAAATTGGACTGTGAGTGCAGCCCAGTGGTAGAGCAATTGCAAGGTATGTGTGAAGCCCTGAGTTCAACCCCTAAATACCACAAAAATAGAAAAATTTAAAATTTTGAAAAAGTAACTGAAAATAAAAAGCAGGAGGCTGGGTGGTATAGATCCGTGGCAGAGCACTTGCCCAGCATGTTTGAGGCTCTAGGTACAATCCTCAGCACTGCAAAAAAAACCCGAAACAAAACAAAAAAAGATGGGGGGAGTGGCTTCCACTTAGAAATAAATAAGAACCTCAACTACCAGCTTGGAATGCTCATCTGCATGTACAAGTCACTGGGGAAATGAAGGAGAAAACCCAGGTGTCACCTCCTAGCAAGAGGTGCTTTCCCGGCTCCAGGGCACAAGACTGGAGAGGTTTGCAGGACCGCAGATGGTGGAGGGGCCCTGGGAGAGAGGAATCAGAAGCAGAAAGCTACTGGTCGGGCTGCCACCTTGCTGGCAGCTCAGGAACACTGCTCCCCACCACAACACTCCTGTATGCAGGGCAGGTGTTCTTAGCCAGGCAGTCTTTTCTCCTCTCCCTGACCTCCACAGCCACTCAAAAAGGTAGAGAGAGACTCAGTCGTGTCTCTTTCGGCACTGCAGTCATGCCATGAGGCCAGGGAAATAAAGCGTTCAAAAGCCCACACTGCTCCTGGGGGCCTACTTCTTTTTTTTCTTTTTTCTTTTGGCGGTACTGGGGGTTGAACCCAGAGCCTCGCACTTGCATGCTCTGCAAGTGCTGGACCACTGAGCTGCACCCCGCCCATTTTTTTACTTTTTGATACAGGGTTTCGCTGTTACCCAGACTGCCTCTGGTCTCAAACTTGCGATCCTCCCGCCTCTGCCTCCTGAGCCGCTGGGATTACAGGTGTGGGCCACCACGCCAGGCTGGGGGGCCCACTTCTCATGGGCTTACCCAGCCAGAACCAGTGCCCATGCCCACCGTGGGGGTGGATGCCTTGGCTCAGCCCCTCTGTGTCCAGCCCTGCTTTCCCGTGTACAGTAATGACCTGCCACTCGCTCTGCTTTAAAAAAATTATTTTCTTTTTCTGTTCCCCCTTTTAAAGGCTGTATTGCGCTCTTGGCTAACTTCCAGGCAGGGGGAAGGCGTTCCTATTCAAGAAACTAAAATGTCCCATACAACAATCTGAGGACTAGAAAGAGAGGGGATCATTCTTGGGCCAGGGTTCTGTTACTTTTTTTTTTTTTTAATGGGAGGGAAGGAATGGTGAGTTATACGCATCGGCCCTGAGACCTATATTCCACGGCTACAAAACCTACTTCAGAAAATGTAATTCTGCCACCAATAAAAGTAACTACCTTTGTAAAGGTGTACCAGCTGCTTAGCTGTGTCTTCCAAAAATCTGTCCATTTAACAGGAAATATTACACCTACCCTCATAGTACGATTTCTCAGGTTAGGAAAACCAGTTTCTTTGTTACGCTGATTTTCTGGGGAACCCAGAACAGAATACATGAGCTGTCAGATATACAAACTGTTATCTTCTCAGATAAAATACTGTGATACATGGTAATGGACACAGAACAGCTCAAATTGCTTTCATCTCTCTCTACTTGGGACTGAGATTTAAAGAGTTGTTTTCTGGCTTTTCTTTGCAAGAGAATTAAAGACGGCACAAATTAAAAATACCACAAAACAGAACACAGCCATACTGACCTTCCACTAAGGATGTCAGGAGGGTCACATGGGCAGCTTTCCGTCTCCCCGCAGGAAGGTTCAGCCCGATCTTGTCTAACTTCTCCCGAAGTGAGCGGCCTCCATTTTTAGATTTGGCTCTGGGTGAAAGAAAGTTGGCTACTCTCAAAAAAAAGCCACATTTTGAAAATTCTGCCTTCCTAAAGTGCCACTTCCAAAGTTGAAATATGTCAAAGACTCTCTACATTACATGATTCAGTAAAATATGAGGTTCTCATTTAAACCCTGTAAAATTCAAATCAAAAACCTTCCCTAGCATCACCTACCCCCTTTTTTTCTTTTTCTTTTTAATTGCAGAACACTGCAGGTTTGCAGTGGAGCAGATAAATTTTCACTTGCAAAACTGCAGCAGTCCCCCAAATCTCCCTGGAGGGACGAAAACCACACAGCCCCCCTTCTCAATGCAGATGCTATTGCTTCAAACATGGAATCAAATCCCAACCAAATGATAATTTGTTAGTACTGTTTTAGCACTTCTCTCTGCATTTGGCACTTTCTAAAAGAAAGGAAATGTACTAAAAACCCTCTCTGAGCCAATTAGAATTCAGTGTTAGGTATAAAAGTTACATAAATGTTAAAAATACCTCGGAGCCCTCTTACAGATTCAACTACTCAGCCACAGAGCACAGTGTATGTCCCCCCACCAGTACCTTCTGAGAACTCCTCCCAGCAAGGAGGCATTTAAGCATTCAGGCGCTGACAATCGCCTCTGTACTTCGGCTACTGTCACTTTATATTTAGATGTGGAGCTGAGGAGGGACAATCTTCCCGGGACTGAGCAGAAGACCTCGCTAGGATTCATCACGGCTCCCACCAGCTCCTTCTGACAGGGAAGGTTCAGGGGGTTCTTGGTCATGGAAATGGGACCTGAGGGGGACACCAGGACCAGTGGTCATCTGAGCTGCACCGGAGCAGAGACCTTTTCAGACCAACAACCAAAGCTGAAAGCAGGCTTCACACAAATAGCTTCACATGCTAGATTATAAATCATAAGCAGACTTTTTAAAGGCATATTCTTTCTCCAAAGATAAATCAATTCTGCAATTCACAAGTTAACACCTTGGTTAATTAGTCAAGATTCTAAGCATGGAG